>CM051016.1:22156466-22193966 GCA_027704905.1 Muraenolepis orangiensis
AAAAATGTCTTTGCTCTGTAATATATCCACGTCATATCCAAGATTCAGAGTGTGAGAACTAAGAGAGCTAAATTAGTGCCTTAAACTAAGGCACTTCTTCTGATTGGTCGAACAGGCGCCATCAAATTCAACGACCTTCTCAGCCCGGACGAGTGCCACAGCTTGGTGGGGTCCCTCTCCTCCTGCCAGCTACCCTTCCAATGTGCCCACGGGCGCCCGTCCATGGCGCCACTGGTAGACACCCTGTATTTGGACAGCCACGAAAAGGTGCGACTTTGTTTATGTAGAGCTTGGGGGAGGAAAAAAAAAAAGAAAGGAACCCATGAATACACAATCTTATCTACACCTAAAATATTGAGCTTTTTCCTTCATTGTTTTTCAATCCTTGCAGGAACCACCTATGAGACCCAACCTACGACGACTGAGAAGACTGTATAACGCTTGGGAACTTTCAAAAAATGTATAACTGTGTGTGTGTGTGTGTGTGTATTTGTATTAGTTTTATATTGCAGTACAAACCTGGATCAATTCTAGGCTATTTATTTGATTGAATAAGATTTGTTGTATTTATTTTTGCATGAATCACACAAAGACAAAACATATTTTGTTTTAAAAAATGTAATAAAGAAATAACATACATACCAAGATTATTATGAAAGTCAATCATCTTAATGGGATCCGTTAATCCTGAATTACACTGGGTCTTATTGCTCAAGTCAAATGACTACTATTTACTGTGACTATTGTATCACTATAGTCCTTAAAGTCATCCAATGAAAAAACAAGATAAAAAATAAGCATACTGTGGGCCATTGAAAAAGCTCAACCATATCACAAATTCAATTTAAATAATTGTTCTAAATGCATCCTTTAGCCTCAGGTGGTTTGGGCAAAAATAATGCAACGGTGAAGGCATGCCTTTCATGTGTGCTTATAAAAACGTCATCTATTTTCTTATGTCTGACTGTTATGTTTTCCCAATAATCAGCCATCGTGACCAACGCAGCTCGGCGTCTGCGTCTGTGGTAAACAACACAGAGGACGCTCTCAACACGGTGGGCGTCGGTCACTTGCACACTTGGCTTGTTGTCACTTTAAAAAGACCCCGCTATTCTTGTTATCGCCAAATATGGCGACAAAATGGAGTCTACTGATTATCACAGCTCTATGAAATTGTTTTGTGAACCAGCCCCATGTATGGACGCATAACTGTAGTTATGTATTCCATATCATGCTATAATGTATTGCATAACAATTATTTGAGACTCTAATGTTAGGCTTTGCTATGTTTTGGTAAACTAAGACAATACTTTGCAATTCAATAGTCCCCCCCCCCCCCCAAAAAAACAACAACCGCTAAATTGTTTTAAAAACGATAGACCAATGTTTATGGAACATAATGTAACATATTTAGTTCTTCACCCTGACGCTGGGGCTGTCCCTGTCCGTGCAAGAATGTGCAAGACTGTGCTTATTCTTCCTAGCGCGTCGCCGCTCAAGTGGATTTGTTGTGAATGGGTGTTAGTTTTAATAGACAATAACACCTGTCAACAAGTGATGTGTGATGACATGCGAGGGCTATTGCTGTCGACGACAACAACAACCAGTCGACCGATAGGCAGACAACAGTGTGCTCCATCCGTGTGTTTCCTCTCATAGCTAAAAACCCGTGTGTTTAGATATGTGACGGTCCGTTTCACTCCCCTCCGCAGATGGTACGGTCTGTGTTCATTCATAAAATTCTAGCAGAGCATAAAAGGAGGGGCTTGCGTTTCAGTCATCAATGTTTCCAGGTATATATATATATATATGTATACCTGGAGGGACAGTTTTCCTGTGTGGAACAAGGAGTGACATTTTAAAATCAAGATATTGCAGCAATGTATGTCAACGGCGTGTCGCCTGACATGGACACATCATCATCATCTGCGTGCAGCACTGAGTCTATTGATGGGATTAACACGTTCAAGAACTGCGAGGAGATCCGTGAAGATGCGAGGTCGGCGGCGTCCTCCTCCTCCTCCTCCTCCTCCTCTTCGGAGGAGGACAATGTGAAGGTATCAATGGATTTAGTGTCTATTTTGAAGATGTAATGCAAGGCTGTATACAGTCAAATAGACGACACGTAGCCTATATGTGATCCCATAATGCCATAATGTACGCAACATATGTTTATCTTAATTGGAAGTAGTGGACATAAATTAGCCTAGATGAGATTATTATTATTTTTAAAACAATATATATGTAGGCCTACAGAACATGGTTTTATCTTTTTTTATTTATTTTTTACATGTAATTCATAGTGAGTGAGCCTATCGTGGATGTAATCGTGTATGTATAGTGTTGTTGTGACTCTGACGTCCTGGGACCAAATGGGAGCGTGTCGATGCAGCAGTTGATTGAGAAAAATAAATCCATTCAGGAGACTCCACAGCGACTGCGTCAGCGTTGACGTCAGACACAATGATAAAGTCAAATATTGATCCGGAGAATGCTATTTTTGGACGGCTATATTTCAAGGAGGAGAACCGGGACAAACTGCCCAGTTTCACACAACTATATGATGTTGTACACGTATGGAGTACTAACAACACGTGTGTGTGTGTGTGTGTGTGTGTCTCTGAAATTCATTTTATATTTTATATATATTATATATTATATATATATTTTTTTTTTTCAATACTTTTAATGGTATTGGTTAATGCGGATACACTTAAAAAACAACAACATTGTTGTTGCATCTTCTATTTTTGTTTTGTTTTCAGGAGCTCTGCGAGGATATGGACATACAGGCAACCTCCTTTATTCCAACAGTCACTGCGATTGCTACTACCCCAGATTTCCAGTGGATGGTCCAGCCGACCATCATTACATCCGTCTCCCCGTCTCTCGGTGGCATGCAGGCCAATGGCGTGCAGAGCCCTCCCCGCGCAGCATCCAAAGTGGGCGGGACAAAGGGGAAAAAATCAGCAAGGAAGGGGAAAGCAGAACAGGTCAGCCCAGACCGAGGCTCGGCATGCTGCACGCTGTGATGTGCATATATATATATATATGGCAACGTTAAGAACATCTCGAGTGCAGATGCATATAGTGCATGATGCTCCCCCCCAATCCCTGGTGTTGCCAGCTGTGTGCATGCCCCCCCCCCTCCTCCTCCTCCTCCTCCTCCTCCGATGGCATTCAATTTATATTCAGGGCACAGCAAGTCTGCAACAATGGTCTATTTTTAGGAGCGACGCAGAAAAATATGTTTTTGACACCCTTTTGGTGTGGGTTGAATCGGGAAACAGACGAAGCTGCTTCATTCCTTAAAGGCTTGAACTGAACCCACTGTCTCACCCTCGCAGCTCTCCCCCGAGGACGATGAGAAGAAACGGGTGAGAAGAGAACGCAATAAGATGGCTGCAGCAAAGTGTCGCAACAGGCGACGGGAACTCACAGACACCCTGCAAGCCGTAAGTAAACACAGGTCTGTTTATTGAGCCGTGGCTACTACCTACCTCTGTGTGCTTCCCCCTCCCGTCGCTGACCAGGATCATTCTGAAGTGTCTGTCTTTGTCTTGTTTCTTTTCAAGGAGACGGACATTCTGGAGGAGGAGAGAGCCGCTTTGGAGCTGGAGATAGCCGACCTTCTGAAAGAGAAGGAGAGACTGGAGTGCGCTCTCTCGGCACACGAACCCGCGTGTCGGATGCCGGAGGAGCTGGAGGCCATGCTCCAGGACGTCCCCGCCGAGCTACCCGAGTTCCCCCCCAGCAGCCCGAGCAACGAGGACAAGCTCCCGGAGCAAGGGGGCCAGGAGGGCATTCCCCTCCAGGACGGCATGGACATGGCCAGCGATCCGTCCACCGCCATATCCGGCGACTCAGACATCCTGCTGTGCGCCAGCGCTGAGATCAGTGCCTGCGACCTTGAGCCGTCTTTGGACGTCAAGGAGGGGCTCCTGGACAAGCTCATGTCCAATCTGGAGGACAACATGCCGATGGAGGCCGCACGCTCTGTGCCCGACATCGACCTGAGCAGCTCTCTGGGGGTGTCCGACTGGGAGACGCTGTACAAGTCCGTTTCCAGTGACCTGGAGCCTCTGAGCACACCCGTGGTGACCTCCACGCCGACCTGCCACAGCTACCTGTCTGTGTTCACGTTCGCATGTCCTGAGCTGGACCTCCTCTCGGAGGGAATAGACGGTCATAAAAGTGGAGCGGGCAAGACTGAATCAGTTGACCTCCTGAACTCACCAACTCTCCTCGCTTTATAATGTCAACAGGAAAAGTTATTCTGAACTCTTTTTTTTTCTCCAGATCCATGGTTTTTGAAAATGTTCTATCAATGTATGCCCCTGTATTCTATGACACTTTAACAAAAAACTGCATTCATGACATGTATTGTGTGTGTGTGTGTGTGTGTGTGTGTGTGTGTGTGTGTGTGTGTGTGTGTGTGTGTGTGTGTGTGTGTGTGTGTGGGCCCAATCAGTAATATAAACTTTGCATACAAGGTTACGTAGCTGAAAGCATGCCTTTTAATTTTCATAAAATGAAGATGAAATGGTTTGAAAGCGCATGCTGAGAAATGTCAGAGCTCACGATTGATCTGTTGCTAGATCTAAGATGTATTGTTGAATTGAATTTTAATGTTACAGTTTGGTTTTGTGTCAGTGATGTGATGACTGCTGTGAAAGTTTTAAACCATCCATGTTCTATACTGACATATACCTCAAATCCCCAACTCGTTAAAACCACTGCTTCCAATGTGTATGGTTCCTCATGAAAACATCCATCTATATCTATCAAGAAGATGTAATTTATGATAATTTATTTTTTTACTTGTGCGATATTGACTCCGTTGTCAAACGATTAAAAACAAAGAGCAACTGAGTGCTTATTTATGCTGGATAATCATTAATAAATGTTGATTCAGTTGTGCTTTGACAGCCTTCCGTTTTGTATCTGGACAGCCTCTGCCTGTGTGTGCAGCCCGTTCCGTATCAACCCTCCATGCTGCAGACAGCCAGCCTGGCCATGCATGATCTCTCTCTATGGGAGGAGCGCAGTTCTGGCCACACTTTTTCTGTAGTTTTTTTTTTTCTCTTTACATTCCTGCTTACGTTTGGTTGTCTCGGCTAATTTCCGCATTCCAAAATCCCTTTCAGACTTGGTTTACTTTGAAACCGGGCTGATGCAACGATTTCCACTTTTTAAAATCTATTCCAGACCATCGACCGACCAGAAGAGAGGACATTTTTCGCACCTGGGATCAAAGTCAGGTATGTGCAAAACGTAATAGTCCACACATGTCGAAAACCAGAATAGCAGCCCCGTATTGCAGGAGTTATAAATAGACGCAATTCCGGACGTAGATCTAGTATTTGTGCATGGTGTAGCCTATGCAGTGCATGTTTGTCAATGAACATAGTGTTCATTGTGTGTTTGCGTGGATAGGCATGCAGTTGCCCATGCTGTAGGCGAATCTCTTTTCTCTTCACACAGCTAACGTTACATGTGCAATGATAACGGGGTTGCATGTTTTTATTTATTTATTATCTTCGCTTTATAGCCTTTATGTGGTTTATACGGCATGGCGATGTTTATGGTTTGTACGTTATTGTGGTCTTTCTATCGATGTTGCTTTGAAATGGAAACGTCTCCAAATACAAAGCGTTTTTTTTTCTTCTGCTGCTTTTGCAGCTAAAGGGAAAGTTACGTAAGCCGCACTTTAAAAAAACTTCCGCTTTCAAACTCACGATTAGGCGGTTCAACCCGGATCGATCCTTAAACGCACACTTTTTAAGATGTCTACAATGTATTTATAACAACCGTATAATAGAAGTCTACATCGTTGTTTTGAAAAACAAGCAAGTTCCTGGTTTACTGTTGCCAACTAGTGGTTGAAAAAAACTTGAGGTTTGCCTCTCAAAGTTGCCTACGTCACTTCACCACTCACCCGATCTGTCATACAACGTCTTTCAGCTACTAGTCTGCATAGTTAGTCACAGATAGATGATCAAAAAATCAGTTACTATGATGCTCTATGAAAATGATCAGATTGCATTCTGTGTCCATGCCTGTATGTATTTAAAGGGGGTAGATTCAGATGTCTTCAAACTCTGTATTCTACAATTGAACCCACCAACTAGGCCTACTTATAAAGACATACTAGCAAGCATATAAATACAATATAAAAAGGGCTACCCATACAACCTGGCCCATGCCACATACTTAATAGGTAAGACATTTACAGCATCCTTGAGTCAAGGCGTCTCCTGAATGCCTTTCTCATTTTCTTTTCTTCTTCTTTCCTTCCAGCTGTGGTTAAGACCGAGGCTGACACGATGCCAGGTCAGATCCCAGACCCCTCTGTGACAGCTGGCTCCCTGCCCAGCCTGGGTCCCCTGGCGGGGCTCTCCGCCACCACGCTGACCGACCAGCTCCAGTTCGGTGACCTCCAAGAGTTTGGGACCATGCTTTCCCCACTGCACTTCCTAGGCAAGCTGGGGAAAGGGTCCTTGACCATCAAATCCGAGGTATGAGGCGTTGGAAGATGGAAGAGATGGAAGAGAACCCACAAACATTATTATTGTCATGGTTGAATCGTGTTGTTTGTAGTGTGTATTATAGCATAACATAGGTAGTACATAGTGTTGTTTATAGTATATAGTATAGCATATCATAGGTAGTATATAGTGTTGTTTATAGTATATAGTATAGCATATCATAGGTAGTATATAGTGTTGTTTATAGTATATAGTATAGCATATCATAGGTAGTATATAGTGTTGTTTATAGTATATAGTATAGCATATCATAGGTAGTATATAGTGTTGTTTATAGTATATAGTATAGCATATCATAGGTAGTATATAGTGTTGTTTATAGTATATAGTATAGCATATCATAGGTAGTATATAGTGTTGTTTATAGTATATAGTATAGCATATCATAGGTAGTATATAGTGTTGTTTATAGTATATAGTGTTATTTATAGTATATAGTATAGCATATCATAGGTAGTATATAGTGTTGTTTATAGTATATAGTGTTATTTATAATATATAGTATAGCATATCATAGTATAACATATCATAGGTAGTACATAGTGTTGTTTATAGTATATAGTATAGCATATCATAGTATATCATATCATAGTATAGCATATCATAGGTAGTACATAGTGTTGTTTATAGAATAGTATTGTTTAGTGTAGTATTGTATTGTTTATTATGGTATTGTTGTATAGGAAATTCATTCTGCCGGAGAGAATGGGGAGTAAGCGTTCCATTGTACTTGAATATTAAATCTTGAATATTAAATCTTGAATGTTAAATCTTGATTCTTGCGGGTGTTTTCCCCCCCCCTTACTGTCACCCAGAGAGACGAGGAGGTGGATCGCCGGAAAAGGAGGCGGGAAAAAAACAAAATGGCTGCAGCGCGATGTCGGAACAAAAAAAAAGAGAGGACAGATTATCTACAATTGGTGAGATTTCAACCAACGTGTCATTGGTAGGGCCGGCAGGAGCGCAGCTGTTGGGACTTGGGAACCCGGAGGGTCAAGTCCCCGAAAACACCGTGGCACTGCAGAGGTGCCCTTAAGCAAGGCACCAGAACCCCTACACTGCTTTTCCGGGGCGCTGTATACACACACAATAGCTGTGTGTGTGTGTGTGTGTGTGTGTGTGTGTGTGTGTGTGTGTGTGTGTGTGTGTGTGTGTGTGTGTGTGTGTGTGTGTGTGAGAAGAGGATTCCATTTTTTTGCCATTCTAAATATGTCCTCCGTCATCTCTCTTTCAGGAATCGGAGCGATTGGAGACGATGAACTCTGACCTCAAGTCCCAGATCGAGGAGCTCAAGCAGGAGCGGCAACAGTTGATCCTCATGCTGAACCGACATCGGCCCACCTGCATCGTCAGGACCGATAGCGTGAAGACCCCCGAGAGTGAGGTCAACCCGCTGCTGGAAGAGCTGGGGGCCAAGTGAGGGTGGGTCCCCCCGGTGTCGCTTCTCCTGGAGGAGGCGGTGGTCAACTACAAGCACGCGATAGGGGAAGGGGAACCATGCCGTGCATTCTCGCCATCATCACAGAGAGCTCTTAAATCGCAATGTCAATCAATCGAGTCACTCGCCACTCTCTCTCTCTCTCTCTCTCGCTCTGGCCGTCTCTCTCTCTCTCTCTCTCTCTCTCTCTCTCTCTCTCTCTCTCTCCTCTCTCTCTCTCTCATCTTTCTCTCTCAATCTCTCTTTGCAACACTGTTATTAGTTATGCAAATAGATACAAACAAATAGCAATTTAATGAATGCAGTTTGCAGTTTCTTATCCAAGTTAAGTTTACAGAGAGGGTTGGATTGAGAGAAAGAGAGACAGAGAGAGAGTCAGAGTGAGAGTCAGAGTTAGAGAGAGAGTCAGAGAGAGAGAGAGAGAGAGAGAGAGAGAGAGAGAGAGAGAGAGAGAGAGAGAGAGAGAGAGAGAGTCAGAGAGAGAGAGAGAGAGAGAGAGTCAGAGAGAGTCAGAGTCAGAGAGACTTCAAGGGTCACATCACATTTCCATGTAGAGATAATCACATGATTATTCTTAAGCATTTGATTGCCAAGTGGTTGAAAGTGTTTTTGTTGTTGTGGTCATCATTATTGTTTTGGACGCAGGCGTCACATATGCACATATATGTTTATTTACAGACTGTTTACATTGTACTTGTGTAATTACTTCTACTACATTGATATATTATGTTCTGCTATGTTATGTTCAGTTGTTTTTTTAAATACTTTTTTATGTGTCATGTAGGGTTTCAAGCTTTAAGCTGTCACGGAGCATGGTGTGTTTTGTATTTCTACAAGAAATAAATGTATTGGGTTTTTATATTTCCCTAAATGTCGTTGTATGTTGATGATTTTAGGGTTTGGCTGGGTTTGGGTTTGGGTGGCATTTGATCATGAATCCAACACTGATCAGAGTGGGAACATAGCAAGGTACGATTAGTCGTGGTCAAAGGCGCCATTATATCCATCAGCAAGGATTTGATGGATTAACATAGCCAGGCAAATTCCACACAGCGTTATTAATATTGCACAGTATGCCTGCCTAGCTATTTGAGTGAGTGTTGGGAAGGCAAACCTTTCCTTCAGAAGTATTGACTTAATGCACGGGGTTGGGGCATACACTGGAGTGTCATTAACAACGTTGCCAGCATGCTTCTCGTTGGTTCACCCACAGTTGGGTGGAGTTAAGACTTGCTCCATGACCACAGAACAGGATTTCTTCAAAGCGGCAGCAGCACTTGGACGTGGGGAATGGGGATGTTTCTTGCAGTCAACTGTCGTCAAAGTATTGAGGGGGCTTTTTTGTTTTAAGAATCAATGTAGTTTTGTAAGTATTATTTATTTTTGCTGATAAAAGGGCAGAATGGTTAATAACTCCGACACAAACGATGGGACAATTCAGTTGCCTCCAGTTGCCACACGTTTGTACAAAAGACGATGGGTTATGCTGCTTCTGTTTACCAGTTACTCCATGAGCAACGCGTTCCAGTGGCTCCAGTACGCAGTAATCAGTAACATATTCATGAAATTCTACGACGTGAACTCGTTTGCGATAGATTGGATGTCAATGGTGTACATGCTCACCTACATTCCCTTTATTTTCCCGACTATCTGGCTTTTGGATAAAAATGGACTCAGAATGATGGCAATCGCGGCTTGTTCTATAAATTGCATTGGAGCGTGGATCAAAGTGGTCAGCGCCAGGCCCCATTTGTTTTGGGTGACGTCGCTCGGGCAGGTGGCGTGCTCCGTGTCCCAGGTGTTCATCCTGGGAATGCCCTCGCGCCTAGCGTCCGTCTGGTTTGGCTCCAACGAAGTCTCCACAGCCTCATCCATTGGCGTCGCGGGGAACCAAGTAAGTCACTTGCTGTCACCCATGAAGGGAAAGGGATGAGATGAATGTTTTTCACACTTTCGTTTTGCCCACTCTTCCATACCAGAGTTGCTTTCTATTTCTAATAGGCTAAACCTCCAATTTGAGTAAGTGTTTTATTGTATACCATTTTTTTTAAATTCACAGTAAAAACAAATCGGACATATAATATAACCGTTCTTATTATAGATCCATAGGAGCGCCGTGCCCATATTATTTGTATTGTTCATTTTCAATAAATTGCTTGGCTTGGCTTGATGAAGGCCTTCATAACAATGTGACTAGATTAGATCAGCCAGTTATACTCAGTGGACTGTACCAACTGGTAGGCATATCTATCCGTCATACATCTGGGTGGACAAGCCACTCCACCACTGTGTGAAGTCACTAGGGTCTATGACACTTTTAGTCACATACAATTTTGAAAACGACATTGAATGGCTAATCACACTCACACCTGGTGGTATAATAGGGATGCTAATCAGAATCAGCTACTTTTGTTGGCCAAACAAGCTTTCATACATGCAAAAGCTGTGTAAAAGTGGACAGAATCAACCAGCAACAGTCTCTGCCAGACACACACAGCAGCAGCAGCTCAGGGCGGCTGTGTGGAATGTGACTCAATCGTCACATTACAGCTTTGCATTTCAGCTCCCAGACGGCCAACAGGAGTGTTGTAACAGTTAGTTCCACTTTGTACGTTTCTTTATCAACAGGTGACTATGGTCCCATTGATGTATGTGGACATGTATGTGGAAACAGTCCAATGGTCTAGCACTTATTCTCGTCTTTTTTTAGGGGCATTTAGCTGTCAGTAGGACTATCGTCCATGTATTGTATAACTTGTGTCTTGTGTCCTTTCTGCTGGCTAGGCAATACGTTGGTCCATAGCACACAAACATCTTCCACCAAGTCATGGAATGCTATTCCTTGGACATAACCGCACAGCACATAATTATACACATCTAGTGAGTTGTATTTCCTTTAGTTTCTCTTCGGTGCACACACTGGGGTGTGTCAGCAAGATATGTACACATGTCCAGCCATTGCACTTGGCCATTTAGCAGTTAATGCCAACAATGACAGGGCTATGATTGTGGGTCTGGCAACTTCATCCCATTGCTTGACAAGCATGGGTTTATTTATTATTATATTTCTCTCCCCATTTTGTTCCAACAAACCTTTAAAATAATGTGAAAGATCCATAATAATGTTTTGTGCTTTAAGTTTATGTGTATGGTGTATGGAGTCCAATTAGGGTCAAAAGAACTGTAGTTGTGTATCACATTTCCGAATGTGTATCTTCATGTTTGAATGTGTGAAAACATGTTGTGTGAATACATTCAAATGTGTGAGTGCGTAAACATTTTCCAAAAAATGTTCAACCAACACATTACACAACACTTACACACAAATGCCTAAATGGTTATGCACCTCCCCATCTACATGAACTCATTACTCCACAAACTCCCACCCGCACCCTCAGATCTGTCAACAGCTTGGTCCTCAAGGCCCCCAGTGCTAAGCTCCTCACCATGGGGGACTGGGCTTTTTGCTCTGCTCCGCCAAGCCTGTGGAATGGCTTTAGTCATCATCTATGGGCACCACCGACCCTGGACTCTTTTAAGACAGGCCTTAAAACCTTTTTATTTAGGAAGGCCTTTCTATTGTGTTCGTTTGCTATGTTTTTAGCACTCTCACATACTTTGTAGCACACAAACGTTGACACCAACTTTGTAGCACACATAACAAAAAAAATGAAAAGCAATGTAATATAAATAAAATGCATTATTATTACATGTGATAGATTTGGTTAATGATTTCTCTAATTGCCTTTCCTGCTATTTGCATTACATAACTTCACATATTGTTTATGTAGGTGTAGTACAGTGAGGTGCAGTGAGTGTCCCGCACTGGGCTCGAACTCACAACCTCCGGCATGAGAGGCCACGCTTTAACCTGAGTAGCTAAAACCCATGGGCTCAAGCTTTGTTGCTTGAACGTCCTTAAGGTGTCAGGGAGTGAGTTTACCACGCGTCTGTTACTCACCCCTCTAAACCTCGCTCTCATCCGGGTCACAGCACCAATGTAACAGTGCCGCATGTCCATGTCCACTGCATGTCCACCTCCAGGCGCCATTCATAAATGTCAATCTCACTCCTCAGATGATGGCATTCAACATATGCACAGCTGAAGTGACAGTGTCTGTAGTAGAGTGCTAGTTTGAAGACATCAGAACAAATATAATGGACTTTGGGTTCAAAGGAGTATCCTATCATAGGTCAACTCTACATTGTATTTGCCTTGTTAAGAAATGCACGCGCTTGTATGGCAATCAGACATCAACATTTTTTAAATTATTTTAATCTTCCACACCTTCCAGACATTTCCCAGACTATGTATTCACTCTATATAGTTATTCACTCTATAGAGTGCATAGGTTGTACACTGTCAACATTTGAAGTAGGTTAAACTTAGAAATTAAAGTTCACCTGCTGACTTCAAAACATGAGTGAACTCAGCTTGAAGATAAGCTTGGTTTTTTAGTTATATTTAGTTATATATATATAAGTTATATTGTTTAACTAATGATAATTTCTTCTTTTAACTTGATACTCTGAGTTAAAACAACTATGTTACATTATCCATTGAAGAAAATGTTGTTTAACTTGTCAAACAAACATACAATTCCACACTATTTCAAGTTAAGATAACTATATCATACCAATTGCCCTTTCAGGCTTTTAGAAAAGTAAGTTAAAAAGTTCAGCTTAGATGTATTCCTTATTTTGACTAATAATGGCAAGTACTTCTCACTGAACTTACAACTCATCTGTGCAAACATAACATTTATTTGCACATCAATGTTCCACAAACATTTACATATAAGCAACAATAACAAGCATATGTGTCTTTATCATATTAGATGATGCGTGATCTCCACTTGAGTGGATTACCTAACGACTCACATGGTCGCCTTGGTGGAGTTTAGAGTTAGCTCTAGGTGGACCTTGGTTTACTTGAATGTGGACTCACCGTGGAAACGACAGGGTTGAATCATTATTGTTTTCATGCTGGAGAAAGCATTTCTAATTAATGTTTGATACTTGTTTTAGTAGTAGGCCTAATATAATATACAATTTATAATATAAATATAGGCCAATAGCCTATTTTCATATTCGTTTTACTGGCAGAATGATGATTCAAGTTCAAACGACAAAACTTAGGCACTAACAAACAGTTGCCACACGTCTGTACAAAATTATATACATATATATATATACATATTTATTTAGACTAGAAACTGGTGTAACCTAGGCCTACATTGCTTGCGCCCTGGGAATGAATTGATTTCGCGCACACACGCACACACGCACATATAGGAAATGACGTGCGTGTTGTCCATTCCGCCGCCGTCTGTTGATACGGTGTAACTACAAGCTGTGTGTGCGATCGGACCCCAGGTATGTGAAGTTTACCCTCTTATCCTTTCCCTTATTTTTAAACGTATCAACATATCTTGACCTTATCAACCTTCACCACCCAACCGACGTATTCATTAAAAATAAATAATGACAAAGTGCGTCAAAATGCCTAGAATAGAGCTGTCTACATTTTAGTTTTGTTTAACAACAACAACAACTTTATGGAAAGTCCATAGCACGACGGCGCCGTGACGAAAACATAACGTGGCTGACAAGGCGATGCATTTTAAGTAAGAATACAACTAGACGGACTGCTGCTGTTCTGTAACCTCCTCAACAGTGGGGATGTTTCGTTTAACGTTTAACGTCGTTTAATGTAACGAGGATGTGTCTTCGGTTGGTTTGGTTAGGTGGCAGTTGGCTACGTGTTGTCAATGTCGTCGACGTTTTCCACTCGTGAAAAGCATAATACCGGTAGGCTTTATGTGCTGCGGTGGCATACGACTAAAGGTCTACGTGGGTTGTTAATGAATACTACTACTACTACTACTACTACTACTACTACTACTACTACTACTACTATATATAAAGTGAGTTCATAGAGTAGCGCAGTTATAATGTCTTGTTTATCAAGTTGACCATATTGACATAAGGACATTCGCCGTAACACACGTTGTGTAGCCTATACCAGTAAAAGCTTACTGCCAGCAGGCTGTATATGCTCGTAAGACATGTGCGTGTCGTGCTTATATTTCTGATGATCTTGCACTCTATTGAGTGTTCTCAATGGACTTTGGTTCCGCTCTCTGTCATGTGAACACCTTCTTTTAGTGTGTCTGTGTGTGTATATATATATATATATATACAGTATATATATATAGTATAAGTCGCAGTTGACGTGTATATACACCAGTTGTGCAACCAAGTGGGGTCAGGGAAAGGGGTTTGGCTTGTTTGTAGCTCTGGAACACAGTTCCTCAAAATCCACCCATTCCGTCTCTCAGGAATCTGTAGCAAACATTTGCACCGTGGATTACTCTCTACTCGGGTGATACTGTGATTATTAATGCACAAACAAAAGGAGACATTTTTTTTCAATTCCAGCTCTGAAACACCCCACTAAATGGAAGAATAGAGGTTTTGCTGGAAGGATTATCCAGAGTATCTAAACATGGAAGATGGATTACAAAAGGACTGGTCCGACGCCAATTCGCAGGAAGTGGAAGACGGCGGGCATACGAAAAGGGGGCGAGGCAACCAGGTAGGAGATTACCACCAGCTGTCTCTGGAGGATGAGGATGGCCTGTCCATCGAGCACTCTGCCCTGGTCGGCACTCAACTTTTCCCCCTGATGGAGACCAAGCTGTACAAGCGCCGCTGGGTCATGCTCTTCGTCTTCGGCGCGTTCTCCATGAGCAATGCCTTCATGTGGCTGCAGTACGGCATCATCGAAAACGTCTTTGTGCGTTTCTACGCCGTCGATGCCATCGCCGTCGACTGGCTGTCCATGATCTACTTCCTCACCTACGTCCCGCTCATCATGCCGGTCACCTGGTTCCTGGATAGCCGCGGCCTCAGAGACGTGGTGGTGGTGGGCGCGGCGTTCAACTGCATCGGGGCGTGGATAAAGACGGGCGCGGCTGACCCCAACATGTTTGCCGTCACCTTTTTCGGACAGTTTGTCTGTTCGGTGGCCACCGTGTTCCTCCTGGGAATCCCATCCAGACTTGCCTCCTTGTGGTTTGGACAGAAAGAGGTTTCTACTGCCTGCTCCATTGGTGTTTTGGGAAACCAGGTGTGTTGTTGTGGATGTTGTTGTTGTTTTTGTTGTTGTTTACCCACCCGGCACCCAGCTGCATGCAAAAACGATTGTGTGGGTGCACAAATATATTTACCTCTGTATGTACCCTTGTACAGCTTTCAGGCAGCATAAATGGGCAATGCTGTGCATGATGGTTTAGTGGGGGGGGGGTGTGTGTGTGTGTGTGTGTGTGTGTGTGTGTGTTATGTGGAAGGACAATGGCGCAGTTCAGTAAGAGATGTTCAAGTGTTTAGAGTCAGTTGCTGTTAAAACCGTCTTTGAACTATTTGACTAAGACTACCTTTCCAGCTACCAGAAGTCATCAAAATTAGCAAACTTTGCCCCTAGAAATTGGATGACTTCTGGTAGCTGGACGGGTAGCCTTAGTCAAATAGTTCAAAGACGGTTTTAACGGCTTTTAATGGGTGAATGCATGATTGTAATTTCAAATGCAAGGTTTGCATTTCAAAGACAAGACACAGAGTGAATGAGGAATCTGGTTTATTGTAGTGAACGAATGGGGAACAAAGCAAATGGACCATGCAAGAGGTGTGGGCGGTGGCGGCGGCGGCTGGTTTAACCTGTGGGCCTTGATTACGAGAACCCACAGGTGTGCAGCTGCCTAAACCAGCCACCAACCACACACGCTCCACATAGATGCCACAATGAGATTCCAGTCTCGGTGAATCGAATGAGAGCCCTGTGTTGCTTTCTTAACTGAACTACATTGCGAGCCGAGGCCTTCAACCTCCTGCCAGTTGTTTTTCACTTCACACAAGTTTTGTCGTTTTGCGCTTTACATACATATGCTTTACATACAACATGTAGCTAACTGTTCTGTAACGCACACACCCAGATGACTGGCTCTTCAGTGGAGATGAAGGCTGTGTGGTGGTGGTTTGTTTTCACTTGCTCATAACCTGGAGGGGTCCACATGTTCCATAATGAGAATACAATCAAGACCTGTAGAATGAATACATGAACAATGTGTTCTTTAGTGCAACAACAATAACATGTTTTTCATCAGTTTTATCACCAGTTTGTTAATGCAACTATTAAGCCATGCTGAACTCGAAACGTCTTCTGACAAATGTATTTTTCTATATTTTTTAAAGCTTACCATAGCAAAATAATCAGGAGGCGAATGAATGGAGGTGCTCGTCGCCGAAATTCGATACTGAACATCAATATTGAACTTGCTGTGACTCATATATGAGTGTAAATTGCATGGGGAGGAGGGCTGTCTGTCTGAGACATGTATGAAAGCGCTTGCATGGTACACACACACAGACCTCATCAGAGCATTCGTCGTCACTTGTTCCTTTCCGTTCCCGCTGGTTCAGCATAATGCCGACGGGGCTGTCTGCAGAGGTCTGACAAACACTTTTTGGTGGCCGCGTGACTCGTGATACGTCTTGTGCCTTTTCCCCGTGTGAACATGTTGATGGGTGCTAATAACATGATGGGGTCTCACATATGTGCGTGTTTTGCATATGTTCATTTTGCACGGCCAAGGTAGGTCCTTTTTTTAAATTGTATTACTTTCTTTACTTTTTACCACACTGCATGAATATTTTCCCATGCGCCTGAGACTTTGTTTATTTACAATAGTAATATGTGGCTGTATTTCCTCGTTACCATGTACTTTACTTGTACTTTACTTTTTTTGAACTAATTTTACTTTAAATCTCTCTCGCTCTCGCTCTCTCTCTCTTTTATATATATATATATATATATATATATATATATATATATATATATATATATATATATATATATATATATATATATACACACACACATTTTATTAAACATTTGCAGCTCCTGCGATTTGGATAGTGCACTTTGAATGTATTCTTCCACCCTAATCCCCAGGTGGGCATTGCCATTGGGTTCCTGGTGCCACCCATCCTCGTACCCAATGTGGAGGATGTGGACCAACTGGCGCACCACATCAGTGTCATGTTCTACATCAGCGCCGGAGTGGCCACCTTCATCTTTGTCCTGGTGGTCATTGGTAAGTGCTCGAAGCAGATCCCAAAACGTCATCCCAATCGCTCATTCTTAAGTTGATATTGAATTGACTTACTGTAATAATCCCACACATCCAGACATTGTTGGTCAACACGGTTCTAATGTGAACTCTAACTGAGGGAAAGGGGTGGTGGTGGCGCTGGCGCCGTTGTTACCACCACTGTATGAGGATGGTGACACAGGGACAGAGACCATGTTTGTGTTTGTCGACTCCCCCCCCCCCCCCCCCCCCTCCCCCCTCCAGTGTTCCAGGAGCAGCCGGAGCTTCCTCCCAGCCAGGCCCAGGCTCAGGCCAGGAACCTCGCCCTGAATCAATACTCCTATAAGGCCTCCATCAAGAGGCTGGTGGTCAACAAGCCCTTCATGCTCCTGGTGGTCACCTACGGTGGGTGTGCGTGTGTGTGTGTGTGTGTGTGTGCGCGTGTGTGTTGGGCTCACATACCTATTTGGAACAGTTTGCACTTTATATTGTTGCTCATCATTCAAAACAACTTCTCATGATGCGACTTAAACCTCTGTGAAGTGGTGTGATTAAATAGACCTGATGATTTAAGTGGATGTTTATACTGTCGTCGTCAAACGGCTGTTAACTGCATAATATGTTAACGACAGAACATTGTTATCTGCTTTCCTTAGAGATGCCAAGCTGCATTTTATTTTATATTCACCTTTTAAAAACGAATAACGTGTACTTGCTATAAAAATACAGGCTACAGCTGTCAAAACAATTGCGCAACTTGTCGCTTTGGACTAAGGACATGACAAGACTTTTTTTAATGGCAATACAAATAAACAGAACATAGACAAATAGTACATACAGACCCCAACTATGGTTTCTGGGTGGGAGAAGATAACTGGTAAGATAGTTTTCTCTCTAATCTCTGCAGGGCTGAATGTGGGCTGCTTCTATGCCGTGTCCACGCTGCTGAACAGAATGATCATCAAGGAATACCCTGTGAGTCCCAGCTCATTCTGCTGCCTTTTCTCCATTTTCTTTTTTCTCCATTCATCTTTTGACTTTGATTGACAATTCGCTGATCAATTGAGTTTGTGATATTTTTCAATATCTAGATTTTTGTTTTTGTCACCCTCTCCCACTACACATGTGTTCTTTGGCTAATACTATTTTCAATGTCAACATGACCCCTCATAAAATACACATCTCGCTTTGGTTATTTATCTCTGAGATTGAACCATGAGATGCATAGCTGGGTGTCTTGGACTCTTCTCGAAGAGGTGTCCCTGAGTTCTCCATGTTCTCCCTCTAAAGGGTGAAGAGGTGAATGCTGGGAGAATTGGACTGACCATCGTCATTGCCGGCATGGTGGGGTCCCTCCTTTGTGGCATATGGATGGACAAAACCAAAACCTATAAGTAAGAGGTCTTTGTTAAACTCTGAGACTCAGCTCCACTAAGACTGGTAGATGGACATATGCTGTTCTATTACAGACGGGCAATGGTTTCACAGGTTGAAAAAAAAAATACCAACACAGTTTACGTTTGTGTATTGCAGAAAGTTTAGGCTTGACCAACAACCCAACCCAACCATTCTCAGAGCAATATGTGCCAAAGTCTCTCCAAAGACTTTCAGCTTTTGCTGATGTTGAAAGAATGTATGACTGCAGTAAACTTTCCAGTAACCTTGCTGTCCCAGATCCCCTCCACCCAACATAACACATCATAGCCACATTTTTTGTTACAATTAAATGAGTGCATTTGCTCTACATGGGACACGCAAAGGAACATTGTTTTGTGCGTTAAAGTGGACCGATTACTGCTTTTTATTGGACTTAACTAATGGGATTGGGTTGTATTTATTGACGTATTCCTGTAATGCATTGAGTCATTTTGAGATAACGAGGCATTTTGAAATGTGATTAATAATGTGAAATGCAAACTGTAATATTCCATCTGCACAGCATACTGGAGGTTATACTCTGCCTTTGTTTGAATGTGGAATTTGTGATGCCAACTGTCTTTCAAATGTGTACTTCAATAGTCTACCAGTATGGCAGTAAAACAAAGTGGTTAAGATGGCATACAGTGCATGCGATGCCACTTAGAATTTTGATGATGATTTTTGCATTATGAAATCGCTCCAATCCAAACAACAATGTTGTTGGTTTTATTCTTCTCATGTTTTTCTACCTTTCCTGTCCAGAGAAACCGCCTTCACTGTGTATCTCCTCTCCTTTGTTGGAATGCTGGTCTATTCCTTCACCCTGAATCTGGGCTTCTTGTGGCTCGTGTTTTTGACTGCCGGCATTCTAGGGTACGTATCCATGAATCATCACCCGATCCTAACGGATCCCAATTGGTCTACTAATATTGTGTATACAGGGGTGAACTGCTGTACACTGACCGGACACACACATGTACAACATGCACAACATGCCCCAGCGCAAGCTATATATATATGTATAACCTCACCCATAACGTGCTGTTCCTTGACACCCGATCGGTGCAGGTTCTTCATGACGGGGTACCTGCCCCTGGGGTTTGAGTTTGCTGTGGAGCTCACGTACCCAGAGTCGGAGGGCACCTCCTCAGGGCTCCTCAACTGTTCAGCTCAGGTCAGTTCACGTGTTGAACCGCTAAAGTATGCATCTTCAACAGCCTTGACTTTGATTATTGTGATGAGCGATGCCTCCTGAGGCATCATCGTGGGACCAAACGCAGGTCTCACTCATATGTGATGTATCCTAATGTAATCTAATGTATCCTGTGAATGTGTGGCAGTAAAATTTAGCATTAATAAAAAAAGTGTTCACACCGAGACTCATTTCATACGGTATTGGAAACACAGATGGAAAGCGACGTGCGAAATGTACGGTTGGACTTGCTGAACGCCAAAAGTCTGCAGACTGCACTGTGTACGTTCCATGTACTTATGAACTATATCAGAGCATAGTTCACATAGGCCAGTGTTGGCATAGAGAATGAGTCTTATGACCTGTGTTCATGCAATGGAACGATTTAAAAATAAGTATTGCTGTGTGTCCCTCGTGTTAACCTTTTAACAAATATCCCTCCAGCTGTTTGGAATGATATTCACCATCTGCCAAGGAAAGATCTTGGATAAATGGGGCACGCTGGCCGGAAACATCTTCCTCTGTATCTTCCTGCTCATAGGGACCATATTGACAGGTGGAGCATGCATAACCTCTCAACAAAACATAGCTTTAAACTAACATCCACTATTTCATCTCTGGGTTAAATATCTGTATTTGCATAGTGTTAACACGTGGCATCTTTGGACTACCGGCATGTACTTGTGTTGCCCCCTAGTGGCTAAATGATGGTATTGCTTTGTTATTACTTCTCCCATTGAAGATATAACCTATTGTTTGTTATAACGTATATCAAGTCGTGTTATCCCTCACATGGATACTGTTTCTCACCATCACCTGTAAACACAACAAGGGTTTGTTATCATGCCATAAAACCACAAATACTCGCTGTTCTTTTTTTTTAAATTCTGTTTTTACAACAGGATTCATTAAGTCGGATCTCCGACGGCAAAAGGCCTATGCATTATGTGATGGACAGATGAGCGTAAGTCTACGTGTGTGTGTCTGTACAACATGTTGGCATGCAGAGGTGGCGGGTGCATGGGTGTAACCTTTTCCTCTTCCTGCACACACTTTATCCTACGTAAATGGACTGCATTTATATAAATATATATAGCTTTTCTAACCAGTGCGGCCACTAATGCTTCACAAGTCAAGCCTCACACTCACCCATTCATACACATATTCAACCACCGACAGTGGATTCAGCCATGCACTGTGACCGCCAGCACATCAGGAGCAGTTAGGGTTAGGGTGTCTTGCTAGGAGGAGCCAAGGGGGATCGAACCAGCAACCTTCCGGTTGTCAGACGATGGCTGTACCTCCTGAGCTACTGCCGCCCCAAGAGAGGTGTGCTGTCAGATGGCATGACGGCCTGTATGGTGCATCAGAAGGCTCTTTGAGTCTGGGTTCTACAAATGCATGCCTTGCAGGTTCTTCATGCTTTCAGCTTCCTTTATATAGTAGTATATGTAATAATACGACATGTATTACATAATTACATTTACATTACATTTGACCGTGAAAGGGAAAAACTTTAGTTAAGAGTTCCTATCAAATGATTTCTAATTTCATACTGCGACTTAATGTAATTTACTAACATGGCTGGGGTTTGAATGAAGCCCAGAAACATAACTTAAGCTGTCCAAGATAAACCAAATCATTGAATGAATGAATCATTAACCACGCAACTATTTTTAACTCATATTACTAATTTTCCCCCCGCTTCCCTAATACATTCTAAACTTAATCACTAATATAAATACACCCTCACCTGTGTTTTGATTTCTAGGAAAATGTTGTTAATAAATAAACATTTTGAATTAACTTTATTCTAGATTGAATTACTGTACACATTCTCCCGACGAGAAGACTTGAATTGAAGTTGGAACTACTTATGGGCACATGGTAGTCATATATAGCAATAAGCATATGGCCTAGCAGTTAGCATAAGGTCTTCTAACTTCTAACACCATAGCCCCATTGGTGCCTGACCCCCAAGCTATGGTTGCAGCCTACAGGTTCTGTGTGTTCGGCCCAGGACTATGGAACCACATCATCCCATCGCTGGCAGAGAGGTGCTTGACACTAGCCCACAACCTCAATAAAACAAACGCTCACATATGCTAAGGTAGGGACTTCTATTGTCTGATTTTGAAGCAGAACCAATTTGAATTTGAATTTGGACTATTTAATTGAAAAATGTCTGCACATTACACTTTATTATATATATATATATCATATAAATACAATTTAAGTCCTATTAAATATACTGTAGATTATAAGAATAAATGTATTATGATGAAGATATCATTTTCTGTTACTTCTGTTCTTTTACTACCGATTGAGTGGCACAGTATCTGTCTGTTGTGGTAATGGGTAACTGTATCTGTACTTCACTAAGGTAAAACTACTGGTATGTGCAGTTATGAGGCTCTTGTGACGCATGTGCATGATAAGTATTGTTTCAATTGATTAGAATTAGCTAAGACCTAACGGTAGGATACATGATTTTACTTATTTAGATTGATTTGTTTAATCAATGATTAATGTATTAATCTCAAATTATAGTATTTTAAAACATAGCCTTATTTAACCGTAATAACCCAATGTAGTTGGTTATGTGATTACAACAACACGAGTGCTCTGTTTAAAACTGTAGTCAATACACTTTAAAACCATACTTTATTTTTATCAATTACTATTATTTTTCTCTCCTTTTACTTGCCAGTCACATTATTTACCTGGGTCATCATGGATAACATTCCCTTTTCAATATTTGAGTGATTACGTTTTCTCAGTGGAAAGTGTTTTCTACATTCATTGATTCCAGATTGTGCATTATAATACATTTCTCTGGAAATTAGCTTACCGTTTTGATGCAAGATGCAAGTCAATAGTGTGATATAGTGAATTATTTTACCAGTTTTTTTAGGAATAAATTACTTGACTTTTGCTAATTGTGCTTGTATTTCACAGAACTATGAACCAAACCTGGAAGGTGACATATGTGCTCCTGTGACACTGACGGAGTTCAATTACTGAGGTGGGCTTATTCAAAACTACCTCTTTTCTGAGACCATTGGACAACCCCCGTGTGTGTGTGTGTGTGTGTGTGTGTGCGCGCACACACACTGAAACTACAACACACCTCCCTCAACATTATATAGGACTAAATCATCCAATATGTTGGTGGGGTGGCCATCGCTGTGGATGGCAGTTGAATAATTATATTTGTCCTGCTGATTTCTTTGTGACGTCAAGTGTGATTGGTACTTTGTTGACACCATTAGGGGAGGGGGGGGGAAGGATTGTATTTATTTATTCTCGATTAATTTTATTATTTCTTTTATCTGCTCCTTGCTAAATTATTTTTCTCCTAATTTCAATCTTTTAGTATTTTAAACAGTAATATTTTAGCCGAACACTCCACTCTTTACTTTGATAAAGGTGTTTGATTTTAGAACGTGTATCCTTAATGCAGACGTGACTAATTCATGGGATGTTCTGCTGTAAGTCTGTAATTATTATTTAACTACAGGTGTAGCGGGGCATATGCAGTGTCAATGGGTTGACATGCGTCACACGATATTAAGAGTTTGCACATAGATACACTAGTCACACTTGTGATGCAATTCTCTTTTTCACTTGGATGGTTTTACATGTCATGTTTCACACTCCTGAATGTTTTTGTTACTGAGTAATATGGGTGATTCATTTCTTTAATTTCAATTGATTTCAATATGTTAAGTAAGTCCACAGGGCTGTTTGTGATCCTCAATGTTACTGATTTTTTTTAGTTTTTCTGAATAAATCGCATTCCTTTGTTTTATTTGATCATTTAGAGTGGAATTATTTGAAGTAATTGTGCTAATGTTAATCTAAGTTACATGAATGAATGAAGACCAGTTTGATTATAGTAGGAAATAAAAGCAATACTACAACCGTAATAAAACAGATCATCAAGTTTATTGGCCTAGTAATCCACATGCACATAAAGGGCTTCCATTTCTTGTTGCCCTTGAAACAAGCCGTCAACCTTAACTTCCACACACTCTCCTGCGTGTAAACGTATTTTTCTTTTCAAGTGTGTTTTAAAAAAAAAAAAAGCAAATGGAATTGCATAAACGGTATATTCCCTACCCTAACTTGGATTCTAAAATATTGCCCAATGTGTTATTACCAAGAAGAGGATACTGATAGTATAGCGAGAACATCACAGACAAAGATGACCACAAACCTGTGGATACTGTCAAATACAGCAGAGCTTATTTATCTATCTGGGCAACATTTCCACAGTAGTATGACTTGGCATTGAGACTCCTGTACTCCAAGGCTTAAGCCAGGGGTGTGTGTGTGTGTGTGTGTGTGTGGTGGTGGTTTAATGTTTAATTCCGCTTCTTCTGTCGCACCCCTACTTCTTCCTGGGGTTCTGAAATCCACTGGTAGCCGATCAGCATCCCCACGATGGATACGCCTTAAGAGAAACCACAAACAAATGTTTATTAATGAATGTTTACATCCCTCAAAGTTATGGTGTACGTCTACGCACTGCATCTTGGGGGACAAATAGTGTGGAGGTGGTGGGGGTAAAAGCTCAGTCATTATTGTTGATGTAGTGATTGTGACATGATTCACTAGTGGGGATGATCATTTTTGCATCACAATTAGAAATTTAAACAAAAGAAAACGACTAATACAATTATGTATCATTTGTTGGGGTCTGTACCAAACAAACAAACGTGTGACATATACACCCCCCCCCCCCCCCCCCCCAATTGACGCTCCTGCGATTGCCTTTGGCCATATTGCTATTTGGATAATATGTACATTCATTCTTCAGCCCTATGTATAGCAGTATGAATAGGACTTGGGACACTCACTTGCGACAATGAGCGGCGCCATCACTCCTATGGTCACAGGAGCGGTCTTGTAGATGAAGGCTTCAGACAAGAAGTGACCCAGCGCCAGCACGAAGGTCCATAAGGTGATGTGGTACAGTCTGTCGCAAATCAAGTCGAAGGGTTTGAATCAAGAGTTCTATGGCAATTCAAGATCATCTGAACTAGACCTCAACAGACAAACAAGTAGGCCTACTGTATTTGTTTGTCAATATCTTACGTTGTATTATGGATGTCAATGGCACAGGCACAGCGTATAGTCGAGGCCAGTAGTGTCCAGATACCAAATGTTCGCGCTTGGAGACCATTCACTAGATGGGTGAACAAACAAGATGAATAACAATATTAATAATTCTCACCATCATGATTACAAATAGATATACTAGTGTTAGGTAGCTGTATAGGTTTAGTTGTGTACCTTATACGTTGACCTCCATAGTATACCTATACAGTACCCAATACATAACATAGGTTACCAGCAATCAGCCTAGTTATATACCGGTAGTATATAACCAGGCCGATCAACTGATACATAGACAAAGGCAAAGGACATTTCTCACCAAACTCTGGCGTCCCTGTGTAGAGTTTTTCTGATAAAAAGCGATGGTCTCTGAAGCTCTGCACAGTGTTCCCCATGGCCATGAGGGCGACCACCAGCAGCCAGCTCCTCAAGACACTCACAACCCTACTCATCTTGAACAGAGTAATGGTATGTACCTGGGTTGGAAAGAGTTACGCGTCAACATGTTGAGACCGGGTTAACCTCAAACAATGGAATGTTTACCGATGTGTTTAGCTGCCGTAAACAAATAACAAAAATAACAAATATTGCATTCGACTAAACGGTTGACAGCATGCAATGGATCCGACAGCCAATTTGACGTGCGTAGAAGTGGACGGCAGCAGGCATCGCGGAGATATAAGCCTGTACACGACAATACATCAACAAGCACATTATCTTACCTGTGTACTTGGGTCACAACGTCCCCCGTGTCCAAATAAATATCAAGGAGCTACAAAGTATAATGAGATATGAAACGCTGCGTTGCACAGAAAGACAGCGCTGTCAATCGTCGACGTTGAATTCTTTACCCTATCGGAGTGTCCGTGACGTGGTTTCGTGGAGTCGCCCCATTCACACAATGGTCCACTCGTTGCCCGAGGTTCCCGCCTTCTTTCATCATCCAACCAATCGCTGCACACCACTCGCGGGTCACCTGCAGCACGCGCATTTGTTGTGCCGCCCCCACAACCCATCTTGGCTGCGCATGCCCCTTCTTGTTGCTGCTCAGTTGCTGTAGTAACCAGGAAGCTTCTTACTAGCAATGGGGATGGCCAACTAGGCTGCTGCCCGTTCTCCAACATAGATACATGGTTAGTGTGGCGTGTTTGGGTATGTAATCACAAAGACATAAGCACGGACACTCTTAAACCATAAACATTTACAAGGTGGACGTTCAGTTTGCTAAAGCAACCCACATGTCAACTAATTGTTCTCAGTATATCTAAAGCCTTGACGTTGACTAGCTATCTTTTCGCTAATGCGTGTTGTACCTGAAGATGACAACAATGATGGCAGCTTTGTAATTGTAACAGTACGCGGTTAACGGCGAGGGGTTTCGCGGGGAAATATATTTTCAGATTTCAGGTGTGATGGTGAGCCGAGGTGCCTGATTCCAGAAAGCTTTTCATCTCGCAACTCTTCCACTCTGAAGAAATGCCATCTGTGATCCGGGATAAAGAGGATTCAGAGTCCTACCCAGACGGGGATCAGGAGTGAGTGGCTTTGCTGAATAGATTTGTTGTGATTCAGGTCCTGTGCATTAGATTAGATTAGATTAGATTAGATTAGATTCACATTTATTGTCATTGCAAAGCACAAGTTCAGTACAGCGAAAATCATTTAGCATCTAACCAGAGTGCAAATGTTGCAGTAAAGTGCATGGTAATATCATTTACAGTTTACATGTACAGGTTAAAAGACAGTCTAGGTATTAAATGGGATATGAGCAGCATAATAATAAGTATATGTATATACAGGTAAGTGAGTATTTAACAGTATGTCGTTATTGAAAGCAGGATAAATATATATCAATGTAAATGTATATACAAGTGAGCTTTAAATTATTGTCATTATTAACTGATACCGAAAATATTCCCGTGGTTAAACTCATAATACAATCTGCATTATGAGGAGGCTATATCATGAGATTAGGGCAAACATATAACGACAATATTACGATACTTTCCCCCTAAAACCAACGCTTTATACATAGAATAGCCTGATGTAGTAGTAGAAATAGTAATAATAGTTGTAGTAATACTAGTAATAGTATTCATTTGACAAAATAATCCATTTATTATTAGTCATTATAACACATTAACACATTTTGCTTGATTTTGGAATACCCTCAACCATTTACTGTATTTGTATGTGTAAGTCCTCATTTAAAATGGTTATTAATGATTGAGCAATTCATCCATTATTATTAGCTAAACTAAACTCTCAATGGAACACGATGGCTGCAGGGGGCAAGGTTACGTTAGTCTCCTGACCCTGTATGTATTATTGATGCCACGTGAGAGAGACCGATTGAAGACGTCAAGAAGCTTTCATTTAGCATAATTGATTACCGTCTCCTTCAGACGGAGAAGATACAGCCAACCACATTACCCTGTGTATCATGACGTCGTCGTTGGAGCGCTGGGTCCTTTTTATTTGTGTTCTGGATGTCGTGTTATTTCTGTGGCTTGTTCTATGTTTTGTCTAGACGATTCGCTATTCTTAAAGTGGGTGACTTTTAGTCAAAAGAAAGCATCCTTTACTTTTGAAACATTTGGCTGTGTCCAAAATCACTCACTCTTCACTATATAATGCACTATATAGTGATATAATGCACCATTTTCTAGTGCTGATGTATGAATGTATAGTGATTATTGTTATACTGTATGCATTGTGAAAAATAGTGTACAACCGATGGTCACTAACCGAGCATATAAAGCATCATGCAAGCGGCAAGCGACATCCACCGACTGACTCGAGTAGTGTCCGAAAGTGTTTTTCCATTTAGCCAATGGGCTCACTATGCTCTGCATTGAACTCACTCACAACTCACTTTTGTAGGGAGTAGGGAATGAGTGAATGCTTTTGGACACAGCCCTTGTGTGGAGTGTGTGTGTGTGTGTGTGGTTATTGGCTGATTTAAGCAGCCTCATCTGGCCCGAATCAGACTGATTTGATTCTTGGGCTGGGTGAGGCTACACACCTGTGGTGCATTGGGTGATCCATGCACACAGGATAAACCAGCCATCACCACACACACTCAGGGGGGGGGGGGCTTTGACATCATTCAGCATGTAACACCTGCTGCCAGCTACCTGTAGCTCCATCATACCTCCAGGCAATGGTCAAGCCCTACATCCCTGCCCGTCCACTTCGCTCTGCTTCTTCAGGCGTCTGCTTGCCCACTCGCTAAGGGGCTGTTGTGGCCGATCTACACGGTCACGGCTCTTCTCTCTCCTGGCCCCAATTTGGTGGAATGAAATTCCTGCGGATATCGGTACTGCAGAGTCACTGCCCATCTTCCGCCGCAGGCTGAAAACTCACCTCCTTCAGGAAACACTACTCGGATCCTTCCTCCTAGGGCGTCCTCTTATCACTTTTTACTAGCGTCTTCCTCAGTAGATTGTCTAAGTAGATTGTTAGCAGAGACTAAGTAGATTAGGTTCTATTGTTTGCCAACTTATTGTTCTTTAACCTTATTGTACTTTTACCTAAACTTATTGTACTTTTACCTGAGCACTGGCTGAGTTCTTGGAGACTTGTTAGGAATGGAATGCACTTTTGACTTCTGGTGACGAGTTGTTACATACCTTACCTCGTACCTCTTACATACCTTTGTTGAAACACACTTTTGTAAGTCGCTTTGGATAAAAGTGTCTGCTAAATGACTGTAATGTTATGTAATGTTACTGCTTGCCAAGATTGCTCAAATCAATTGGTTGGTCATTATCTACCTGTGTCCTGTGGGTCGGAGGAACCCAGTGTAGCCACTTATGTGGCGTGTGGCCAGAGTGTGGCCACTCCTGCTTCTTTGATTATCAGGCGAGTCAGGTCTTTGAGAGCTGTGCCATCCAACCATCTTCCCTATCGCATCGTTCCTGTGTCTAGAACTGTCATGTTTCCTAAAACTATGAGTTGGTCCCCTCAAACTGTGTCATGTTGTTGTGTTGCTGTCAATCAACGCCATGTCAAAATGCATGTATTGGGTTCACAATAATATGGACTCACCCTTGATCAGGCGTGACTGTAAACATAACATTAAATACAAAAGGTGTTTTTTTTTTTACTGTGAATTATTCTGGCCATCTAGTGTTTGCTTAATTGAGTGTCTCTTGGATTGTTCATGCGGGATGTCGTTTATAGACCTACTTCTTTATCTCACAGAGACCATCCTTGCATCGCCTGGAGCGGCCTTAGTAGGAAAATCCCAGTTCTGGTGTTCTGCCCTGAAGCCATCATCTCTAAAGATGGGAATATATGCTCTATTGGAGGTACACACACACACACACACACACACACACACACACACACACACTATCTATATGAATGTGTGTGCTCTATCATAGGTACACAACACTTTTCTGTTACCCAATCGATACTGTGTATTATATTTGTTATACACAGTAATGATTGTTTAATCAATGACCAAGTGAAATGTGGATGTGTTTGTACCTTGTGTTTTCTGTGTTCTGTGTGTTGTTTACTACAGAGCGATATCATATGGCCTTCAAGATCGTTCGTACAGAAAGTCGCCTGGTCAGAGGAATACTCACAAATCATGGATTCAATGAGGTAATTTCCATATCAAAACGTCAAGCTATGTTAACCGTGTGTGTGTGTGTGTGTGTGTGTGTGTGTGTGTGTGTGTGTGTGTGTGTGTGTGTGTGCGTGTGCGCGTGTGTCAAGCTGCGTCTGTGTAGGCTATGTCAAATGAAAATGATGAATATACTTGATCACCAAAGTCTTTTTGTGGTAGGTTGTGTTTGCATAACCCATCATAAAAGTACTCCTACAGTTTTTACATTTCTATTACCTTTCCTTAGAAATTCACATCACTGTTGATAATCTTTAGTTTCTTGGTTGGCTGCAGGCGATGTCGGGATTTTTCATTGGAAGCCTAGGGAAATGATCACGGTGCAGTGCAGTGATTTTATGTTCAATTGGTCCAAATGCTATCTTCTGGCCTAAAGATAAAAAAATATACTGTATATATATAGTGGCATATTTATTACTCAATATGCTTACATAAGACCTAAGACCTATATTTCATTCAGGGTCCAGCAACAGGCAGAGCGCCAATGCAATGTCTCCATTAGAAAATTGGATAACCGCATGAAAGCAGCAAAAGTTGCAGATTTGGGCCTCATGATAATTCTCATCTGGGTCCAGGTAGAACTCAAAGACAGCTGTTTGTGAGGCCGGTGTGTACCTCCTCTGGCCACGTATCCAAGAGCAGCGAATGCTCTTCATGCTCTTTGTCAGATAAATGGCTATTAAGCTTTTTTGAATGTTCTTTTTTGCCTTGAAAGAAACTGTGCCAAACCTCAAAGCTTGTGAATGCATTACTGTAGAAAGGCTCTTAGGAGAATGGACAGAGTCCGGTTTCATACTATTCCTCCTTTCATACTATTAATTTCCCCCCTTTTCTTTAATTTCACGTCAGTGCTGTTGACTCCCACTAACTCATAATCATCAAAGGTGGGCCGCAACCCCCCTAGCCAACCTTTAATGAGCTTATATTGCAAACATCTGTACTCCTCCTGGACAGTAGTGTGTGTGTGTGTGTGTGTGTGTGTGTGTGTGTGTGTGTGTGTGTGTGTGTGTGTGTGTGTGTGTGTGTGTGTGTGTGTGTGTGTATGTGTATGTGTATGTGTGTGTGTGTGTGTGTGTGTGTGCGCTATCCAGTTGTTGGCCCTAAACACAAACAAAGAGTAATAGGATGGTGAGCTAGTGGACCCGGTGAAATAATTTGAAGAAATCTGGGCTGTGTTTCTTTGGATTAGCTCCTAAAAGATGCACTCCAGCCGAGCCCTGTCACATGTGATTGACATCAGAATATAATACTGTTGTTGGGGGGGGGGACGGGGGACGGGGGGACGTTTGGCAGCATGACAGAGTTCATACTGAATGAACTCTGTTACTCTTAAATAATCCTTTTGGTTTTTGAATAATCGCTTGGCATAAGACCCCAACATGGTTCTGAGTTCAGAGTGAAATAACTTAGACGGAAACGGTGTCCATTTGGTTCCCCCCCCTAGATTCACCCAAACAGTAATGACTTCAACCTCATGTGGACTGGCTCCCACCTCAAGCCGTACCTCCTGCGCAGCCTCCAGGACTTCCAGAAGGTCAACCACTTCCCCAGGTAGGATGGCCGCTTCCCCTCCGTCCACACAGCTGAGCTGCTCGCGGGCTTTGCTCCAGCACATGCTTTCATTGGCTTTGGCAGAAATGTCCATTTAGCTTGGCGTGTGGCCTCCGCAAAAACATGAAATGAATCATAGAAATGAAATCAGGACGAGGGAGCCCCAGCGGGCTTGTATTTATTCAAGCTTTATTTATTGTGTTTTATTACGTGTATTTCACGGGGTCCTACCGCTTTGAAGGTCCCAGATCCTTCTCCGTTTTTTCTAGTTTTTTTTTTAACTCGCCGCGGCGATTCCCGCTGGGTTTCAGGTCCTACGAGTTGACGCGCAAGGACCGCCTGTACAAAAACATCCAACGCATGCAGCAGGCGCACGGCTTCAAGAACTTCCACATCGTCCCTCAGACCTTCGTGCTTCCCTCGGAGTACCAGGAGTTCTGCAGTAAGAGCTCACCGCTCACCCACACACACACACACACACACACTTCCACCATCACCACACACAAACCGCTTCCCAACTGCTTCACGCTCACGCTGTGTCCTTCCTTCCTCAGGTTGTTTCGCCAAGGACCGAGGCCCCTGGATCATCAAACCGGTAGCCTCTTCGAGAGGACGAGGGATCTACCTGGTCAGCAATGTAAGCCCCGAGCAAACCAACAAAGAGTTGTTCTTATTTTCACTCCAAACTCTTTCAATATGCGCTGCAGGCTGTAGTAAATGTGTTCAAAACTATTGTGGTAACTTTGTAGATGGCTTCATGCTGACTGACAGAATTGGTGTGTGGACACAGTTGGTCAGCCAGATGTTGCTTTTAACTCTGTGTGTCTGTGTGTGTGTGTGTGTGGGGGGGGGGGCAGTAGAGATAGAGCCATCTTTTTTAAATAAGCACAAATCAGCGTCATAGACATTAGTAAGCACCCACAGAGTAAATCACACTTCCAAGGCCCAGGCTTTGGAGGAACTCCACACTTGTCTCCCTTTTGGACAACACATACCCCTCCACCCTAACCCCCTTCCCCTCCCACTGTTTCCTCCTCCTCTAAAGGCATTTTTATGAAAAGATGGAAAGAATGTCAAGGCGATATCTGGAGAGGAGAGAGAGAAGGACGTTTTTTAAGGTTCTCTGTGAACTTTAGCCAGCGCTGAGGTCTCTCTCTCTCTCTCTCTCTCTCTCTCTCTCTCTCTCTCTCTCGCTCTCTCTCTCTCTCTCTCTCTCGCTCTCTCTCTCTCTCTCTCTCGTCTCTCTCTCTCTCTCTCGTCTCTCTCTCTCTCTCTCTCTCTCTCTCTCTCTCTCTCTCTCTCTCTCTCTCTCTCTTTTCATTTTTTGGCCTCGCCACCTGCAACACATTTTAGCCTCATGGGGGCCCGGCTCTCACCAGTGTATTATATTTTCATGGAGTGCCGTTGAAGCGCTGGCCTGTTATTGCCTGTCATTGCCAATGCAGGTTTTCTATTGTTAACTTTTTAACTCCCCCTTTCTTCTCCACACAGAGTCACAGATTGGCAACAGATTCCCCGCCAGTCAGTCAATCTCTCTCTCTCTCTCTCTCTCTCTCTCTCTCTCTCTCTCTCTCTCTCTCTCTCTCTCTTCTCTCTCTCTCTCTCTCCTCTCTCTCTCTCTCTCTCTCTCTCTCTCTCTCTCTCTCTCTCTCTCTCTCTCTCTCTCTCTCTCTCTCTCTCTCTCTCTCTCTCTCTCTCTCTCTCTCTCTCTCCCCTCTCTCTCTCTCTCTCTCTCTCTGTTGGGATGTAGTGTGAAGTGAGCTCTGGATGGCCTCCCTGTATGAGGTATACCGTTTGAGCGATGGCTTTGATGTGTTCCCTTTTGTTCTCACTGCGCAGCCCAGCCAGATTTCCATGGACGAAAACATCTTGGTGTCTCGCTACGTTAATAATCCACTGTTGATAGATGGTGAGTTGGGACGGCCTGGGGTCGCCTTGACCTTGTATGTTGGTGTGTGTGTATGTATGTATGTATGTATATACAGTATATATATATATATATATATATATATATATATATACATATGTGTATACATATATATTTATATATACACATATAAATACTGTATGTATATAGGAAGGAAGTGTTTGGAGCGCTTGCCGCCAATGTGATCACCTCTCATCAGGTTATCACTTTTCATCCCTGGTGTCGCAGACTTCAAGTTTGACGTGCGGTTGTATGTGCTGGTGACCTCCTACGACCCGCTCCTGGTCTACGTGTACGAGGAGGGCCTGGCTCGGTGAGCTCCCAGCTTTTATTTATTATTATTATTTTTTTTAAGTAAATTTAGCTTTCTGCTGCCCTGCATCATCTTCTCGTTCATCAGTTAGTTAGGTGAACAAATAAGAAGAAATAGCCACTCCGGTGTGTTTTGGTCCTCAACGGCCAGAAGAGGGCAGCCTCAACGTGCTGTAACCCACCCGCCGTGTCTCTGCTGTTTTACCTTTCCAGATCAAACCATGATTTCTAACAACGCATGGTGTACAGCACAAGCCTTTGTGCTTTTGTATACCATTTTCAGTGACCGCTTTTATTTTGAAGGAAGGAAGGTAGTAAGAAAAGGCAGCGGACAGTAGACAATAAGTACCACAACTTATTTATTTCTAAAGTGTCCCCTTCCCCAGAAGTTGTGCTATAACATAGAAGATCTGCTTGATTTGAGATGAGTTACATACAGACTTCAGCTTTCCTGAATATGCCCCCCACTCCCTTCTGCTGGGCTTGTTTTTAGAAACTCTGGCCTATAAAGGGTGACCATGCTGTGAACCCCAAGTTTATTTCTGGGCGTCTAGGCGTGAGTTGAATGGTATGTCCCTTTTTATTATCCATGTGGCGTGCATCACTATCAAGCCCAGTCTAACGCCGATCCTTCACACCAAGAGAGCCGTGCCCCTCTCTCAGTGCTGGAACCCTGTCACCTTTGTGAACATATATTTATTTTTCCTTTCTGTCGGACCCGCAGGTTTGCTACAGTCAAGTACGACCGGGCTTCGAAGAACATCAAGAACCAATTCATGCATCTCACAAACTACAGCGTGAACAAGAAGAGTAGCGACTACGTCAGGTACGCTGAATCACCATTCAGTGCGTGTGTGTGTGCATGCGTGCGCGTGTGCGTGTGCGTGTGCGTGTGCGTGTGTGCGTGTGCGTGTGCGTGTGCGCGTGTGTGCGTGTGTGTGTGTGTGTGTGTGTGTGTGTGTGTGTGTGTCTAAGGCCCAGAAGTCCATTCATTGTTACCTGGATGATCGCGCCGCATCGCAATTCCTGGCATCCAGCGACGAGCCCTTGATGTCACTGCCGCTCGTCTTTTGTTCCTTTTCAGTTGCGATGACCCTGAAGTCGAGGATTATGGCAACAAATGGAGCATGAGTGCCATGCTGAGGTATTTGAAGCAGGAGGGGAGAGACACCACATGTGAGTTCAGATCTTCTCTTCTTTCGAACGCACTTGGCAAATTGTTGTCTTTGTCTTTTCCTTTGATTTCCCTTTTTGTTGCGAGCATGCAGCATGCAGTGAAATTAAATTCAAAGTCCCGGGCCGGCACAGTAAACGGGCCGGCCCGGGGTTCACTTCAATCGCTGGTGTCGTTTGAATCAGAACACATTGTGCTCATCACGGCGTACCCGTTGCCTCATGTTCTTCTGCATATTCCAGTGCTAATGCAGCAGGTGGAAGACCTCATTGTGAAGGCCGTGCTGAGTGCCGAACTGCAGATCGCCAGCGCCTGCAAGATGTTCTGTCCCCACAGGACCAACTGCTTCGGTAATGCCCCCCGTGTTTTGACACAACGAGTGCATTTGATTTCATACTGGCTCTTTTGGAGGAGATCCAATTGTGTTTAAATTACCTACCTACTCCTATGAGTTATTCTGCACATATCTCATACATATTCTATCATTTATTTGATATCTGTTTTTACATCCTATTTAACCACTGTACATTGCTATGCACTCTGCTGTTACATTTGTTAGACGCTAACTTCTTTTCGCTGTACTGTACTACTGCTGTTTGCATTTGAATTTGAAATTTGAATCTAATCTAATCTAATCTAATCTAAATGCCTAGTAGCTGAATTGGAAGCACCACATTGCAGCATGTATTATAAAGGGCCACCCGGCTCTGTGTCTGTTTGTTAGGCCCGTGTGATTTAGTGGTCCTTGCAAAAAAATGGTCACACGGTTTGCGCCGTCATCCTCTGTAAAAACATCATCTCAGCCAACCTTCTGTGTGGCTCCGGGCTGGGCTTTGACTGTGGATCCAAACACATCTCATTGAACTGGTTGTAATGCTGCTCCACAGCACACACATGCTCTCTCACGCCCCCTCAGGTTTTCCCTGCTCTGTGAAATGGTTCCACCAGGCTACTCCTACACACTAGACCGCGTTTGTATACATACTGTTGTCCCCCCCCACCCCCTGTCTGTGTTCTCTGACTCCTACCATTGGCTCGTGAAAGGCCTTTCGTCTGGGTTTACTCCCTGTTGCTTGCCATCCGTTGGGCCTACTGTTTGCTTGGCTGCTCTGCTGTGTGAACTTCATCTTGGAGCATCACCCGTGTTGGTGTTGGCACTTATTAGCTATTCTCTTTCTGTCTCTCTTTCTGTCTCTCTCTGTCTCTGTCGTTGTGTGTGTGTCTCTCTCTCTCTCTCTCTCTCTCTCTCTCTCTCTCTCTCTCTCTCTCTCTCTCTCTCTCTCTCTCTCTCTCTCTCTCTCTCTCTCTCTCTCTCTCTCTCTCTCTCTCTCTCTCTCTCCTCTCTCTCTCTCTCCCTCCCTCCCTCCCCTTTCCCAGTCTCTAGCGTTCAAAGTGAGATTTGACCATGTTTTCTTTCCATTTTTATATCCATTTTCTGTCCGACTCACTCATCAACTCTGCACCCACACACGATTTCAACTCATCAATAGAAAAATCGGAATCCGGTTGTTGTCTATATCTATATATATAGATATATACTAAGTTGGATATAGTGACGACACGCAGTGTGCACATAGAACATGTTCACGGTGCACAATGAAAAACAGATCCTATCGCGGTTAAGATGTTTACTTGCCAGCTCATCTGAAATATGAGCAAGCATATGTTTCAGTAAACGGTGGGTTCTTCGGTCCCTTGGCACATAATGTTCCGGAATCCCCTCGAATGATATACTCTGAATAAGGTGTCAACGCGATAGTTGCATCTTTCCAAAATATTTTCACCCCGGTTTCCCGAGTAAAAACGGCGAGATTACCGTCAAGGTTGTGAACGTGCCGTCTTGATCTCACCCCCATCACTCGACACGATCGTCTAAATGGAGTTCCACGCAGGTCTCTCCAGACACAACAGAGCCTGTTGTTTGGGCTGTATCCTTACATGGAAACGGACTAGATTCCTCCTAACTGATTGCTGCCTGCATGGAGATTCTATCAAGGCATCACTCCTTGGTCAAGGGCCCTCAGGGGCCCGGGGGTGTGAACGTTGACAGCAATGGTGTTTAAGGCCTCAAGTGGCTTGGCAGGGTCTTTGTATGGGGCCCCTAGGCTCACTTTAATGGAGATGAATTTTTTTCTTCTTGAGTTTTTCTTTGCCACTCTACCCTTGTGACTTTGTGTATATATCTGTGAAAATACAAAAATATTACTTTAAACACTTTAAAGGCACAACAATCGTGTCCCTTTGTCAAAATACCAATAGCACCACCTACCTATTAGCGATTGAAAATTACTGTACGGAGGTCCGTCCTCCCCAAGCTCCCTTATAAAAGTCCATTATAAAACTGCCGGACCTGAGCGGCCGGTGAGTCCAGAGTTTTAAACAGTTAACATTGTTTAACACAAGTGTGTACGGCAGTAATAGTAGTTGTAGTAATAGTGAATACCCAATCAGAAGTGGAGCGTTATCATTATGCAAGGATCTATCTTGTGTCATTCATTAATTCTGTGTTCCAGACAACTTGTGCGTCGTATATTTCAGACTTAAAACGTTAGAGTTACTAACTCAAAGTGTTCCAGGTGCATAACGCCAAATGTAAACAGAAAGCATGGCCGACTGTGACAAGGTGGTGGTTCTTTGGCTCGCGATTAGGCGATTTAAGTCATTTATGTGCATAACTGGTTTTACGATATGATAGTATGTCTTATTTTAATAAGACATGCTTCTATCTCCAATCTCACTCAATTTCAATTTCCGTTAGGTTTGTTTGGTAGAACTTGCCACTGTGCATAGAACTTCTATTCCGATTTTTACGATTTTCATTATTAATGGAGTAATCGCTCAATAGCTATTTTTCTTCCCCCTAAGATCACAATCGGTTTCAATTGTGTTTGGCTTGTCTAACAGGCTATGCATTATGTAGTTCTGTGGTCAGACCATCTGTTGATCATGTAAGAAGAACCGCTTTCACTGCACAAATTGCCAACTACATCTCAAAAATAAACGTATTACAATTCTAGCAAGCTTTAATCA
>CM051016.1:22196466-22226466 GCA_027704905.1 Muraenolepis orangiensis
GGGTTAGGGTTAGGGTGTCGGAGGTGTGGGGGTGTCTCTTGTAGTGGTGAACATTTCCAACGAGGAGGACAAATCCTCCGCCCCCCCTTGTCACTTGTCTTTTACGCTCCCTCCCTCTTTTAATGGGTGCGATGTGGGCGCACGCCACTTCTCCTCGCCGCTCATCGCGCTTCTTGTGGGCTCCTTTGCGGCGCTGCTCCCCTCCTCCGCCGGCGGTTTCCTCGCCGCAGGAGCGAGCAAGGCAGGAGCGGCGTCTGCTGCTAATTTCAGGGGGGAAAAATGCACAGGGGCTTGTCGCTCAGAGCCGGCCTGTCTGTGGGGAACTGTGGTCGACGCGCACACACACGCCTACACCCAGTCGGTTCCCTCTTGTTGTGGCGCTGTTGACAAGCCATCCCTGGTGGACTTTATGTGTGCTTCTGTGTCTAATACATTCTGTGTTTTCTCTCTCTCTCTCGCTCTCTCTCTCTCTCGCCGTCTCTCTCTCTCTCTCTCTCTCTCTCTCTCTCTCTCTCTCTCTCTCTCTCTCTCTCTCTCTCTCTCTCCTGTGTCTTTGTAAAAGGGGAAAAACACTGTTTGGTGTCTAATCCATCCTCGGAGCAGTCAGAGATGACTCGCTTTTGTTTCCATCTTCACTAATCCCTGTCTACAATTACCCTTTTCACTTGACAACTAGTGACTAGTGACAATCAGGCCATGCATTTACCTCGACAGACACAGAAATGTGACATTGAATTGACGGATGGACCAGGCTGTGTCAATTGGAGAGTATTAATCGGAAAAGCCTTAAGGCGGTGTAGCAGTCGACGCTGCCGCAAGCCATTAAAATGGCTACTTGAGAGCTCCTCCCGAAGACAAGGACACAGGGTGATGAGGAACCCGGTTTATTGCAGAGTTTTGAATAATGGTGAACAATGGTTTTAACCTGTGGGCCTTGATTAACAATGACCTACAGGTGTGCAGCCTCACCAGCCATAGAGTAATCAGTCTTACTCGGGCCAGGTGAGGCTGCTTAGACCAACCACACACACTCCACAGGCGGTCAAAGGGGATTTGATTTAGGCATCCATCAAACCAATATTTGCATTGTCACTCGAAGAAATCAGAGCATGAGGGTTATTTTTATATTTACATTCATGGGATTAGTCAGACGGTATATATATATAGATATTTCCGGTAGACCGCTGAGCGATTGTTGTAAATCACTGTAGTAAAAGGGCTTCTTGGGTATGTATAAGCAAGCAAGGTGGTACATGCTAGCGCTCTTTGTGTGTGTGTGTGTGTGTGTGTGTGTGTGTGTGGGGGTTTAACCTGTGGACCTTGATTACCAAGGGCCCACAGGTGTGCAGCCTCACCCAGCCACAGAGTCTAATCAGCCTCACCTGACCTGGGTTTTGTTGTACTGTTAACGGCGTCCGGTGAATGGTCCTGGTCGCCTGTCAATCAAGACCTCTTCTTCTTCTTCTTCTTCTTCTTCTTCTTCTTCTTGACACGTCAATCAATGCTGCGCCCCAAGGCTGTGCGACACTACATGTTGACGAACTGCTCAGCAAAGTGCATACATGAACGAAGACCCGACAACTCATCAACAGCAACCCCTGATCAACATAACCTCTGTCCATTACGTCCCCACCCACCCCCCCCCCCCCGGCTTTAGTTTGAATACTGAGGTATGGGCGTGGCCGTAATGGACAGAGGTTATGTAGACGGCGCTTCCCCGTCACGCTGGGGCTCTTGTGTGCTTAACACCGCCGCTGGCCTGCGCCGCTAGAGTAAGCGGTGGTGGTGGTCAACGAGGCTTTGAACGCCTCATGCCGCCGGCCTGCTCTCACAACAGCCGCGGCTGCCCTTTGAAGTTCTAACCAGGAGGGCTTCTCCCCGTCCGTGGCTTTACGGTCGTGCTTTCCCTACCCTTGTAAAAATAAATAAATAATAAAAAGCTGTGGTGTCTCTGCTTGGGCCGCAAGAGGGGGAGGGGGGGGTGACTGGTGGGGGCCTTCACTAGTCAGCCCCGCCCCTTGCCCCATCATCGTGAGGGTGATGTGCTCGCAGCGAACATTAGAGCTGTAGATCCAAATCCCACAGAGCAACCACCAGAGTGCTTGCTTGCAGTCGTTACCGCTAATGGTGGCACATCCGTTAGAAGTGTAATGGCTGTGATTCTATTTCTAACCGTCCGGTGCATGGGCGTGTGTGTATGTGCGTGAATGACGTGCTCATACATACACGCCTATTGTTGGTATAAATATACATGGTGTCTAAATATACATGCACAAGTCATTTGGGTGGCTTCACCCAAATGATTTGGGTGAGCCCATGTTTTTAATTGAGCGAACTGCAAAAACTTGAAGGAAAAACAAAGAAGAAAGCGTGGGCCTCTTGCATGAGAACCGTCTGCCCTATACTGCGGGGGATTTAGCTCTGCCCTATCTCCTTTGCTTTATTTTCCTATGTCTACCACTTAATTACTGTGAAAAAACTACAGCGAAGTAGACTCCTGTCCTTCCTTTTAATCCGTGTTGACAATTTGTAGACTGAAAACCTTACCAATGGCGGCAAAATGATCAACGGCGTGCATGAAACCGTTGGCGGACCGCAAATTGTTTTGGATCCCGGCTTATGTAAGTCCTTGTGCCAACGGAGTTTAAATGTGTGTGTGCGTGTGTGTGTGTGTGTGTGTGTACTTAGCTAATGCAGTGCAGCCAATCCCTCAGTGCTATACTTTGATGTGTGTGTCTCTCTCTCTCGTGAGTGGATTGGATGTATGGTGTAATATGCGTGTAATCAGGAGCAGAAAGACAGAAAGGAGCCCTGCTGGCTGACTCCGTGGTCACCGATGGAACTCTGGTAACGCTGTGCCCTCTGTGACTCTCTGGTGCACCGTGATCATGGCCTTCAACACACAGAGAGAGAGAGAGAGAGAGAGAGAGAGAGGGCAGGGCGCCCATATCTCTCTGGCATCCACCCCATGTGCACACACACACACAGGCTTGCACACACACATATACACACACGCACACGCACACACACACATACGAACACACACACACACACACACACACACACACACACACACACACACACACACACACACACACACACATTTATGTTGCTGCTTGTCTCATGGTGTTGTGCTCCCCACCTTTGCAGAGCTGTATGGTTTCGACGTGCTCATAGACACCAACCTCAAGCCTTGGCTGCTGGAGGTGAACCTCTCCCCCTCCCTGGCGTGGTGAGTGACAGCCCCTCCCTGTTGGCTCGGGACCACATGGTTAACCCACCAATTCAACACAAGTGCTTACTTTACTCGACTTCACGAGACCCGCTCTTGCTCTCTGTGCTTACGAATACATGATATCGGGTTAGTTTCTGGCTGGGGTTGATGTAAATGGGACGATGTACAGTAAAGTGTGCATGTGGCATAACATGCAAGAGGAATTGGCACGCACGCACAAGCACGCACGCAGGCACACACACACCACGCACGCACACACACACACACACACACACGTGTATTGCTGATAATGTGTGTATTGCCATCATGCAGAGCATGTATCTAAAGTGCTCGGGTCTTCCCTAGTCCAGAATGTAAACTAAATGTATTTTCTTTCAAAAAGTGATTTGCATTTATTCGTTCAGAAAATAACGCACTGTGGATACTGTAAGGCCTATGTGTGTGTGTGTTGTGTAAATAATGCGTGTTATGCATGTATTTAACTTTCTTTAAATGTATATTTCCTTCCAGTGACGCTCCGCTGGACCTGAAGATTAAGGCCAGCATGATAGCGGACATGTTTTCTCTTGTGGGTGAGTGTACTGCGGAGGGATCTGTATCTCTGCAGTAGTGCAGCCCTCCTTACTCGTCGCTTGTTGCACATATATATGTATTAAACGCTTAAGCCATTTATGACATATCTGTACACCGGCGTATTCAACGGCAGGAGGTTCCAGGGGCTTAAAAGGTGACAACTCACCCAACGGGGGTTCAGTACGGTTGACTCTTCCGTTCACTCCGTGCACGATGTTGGTTGAACAAGCGCGGTTGCTTCCATGTGTTCTGCGTTGCGCTCATTGTCTCTCATCTGCTCCTGCGATTAAGGCCTCCCTCCGGTTTCTCTGTGCGGATGTGGAAAGCCGTTTGGCCGCGTGGTCCCCGGGCTCTCTCTCGGGCGGCCTGCGGCGAGTTCCGCTCCGTTTGTTACTCTGCCCGTCGTTATCATCAGGGGGTCCCTCCTCGCCGTCACTTCGGCTCCAAAGGGCCTACGGTAGATAATTGGCTTTTTGTTGGAGTCCGGTGCAGGCGGCTATCGTTTCACACCCACGCGGGCCCTCAACCGACTTTCCACTAGTGAAATGTGTGTAGAACATACAGCAAGCAATAGGGCGGCCCCCTGCACATGGGAATCTGGCATTGTGCAAACGCAGAAACCGCAAGCGCTATTAATTGGAATTAAATGACTTGCCGCGGGGGGGGAAGAAGTTGTCAACAGAAGACGTGCCTGGATCGTTTCGGCGCCATTAAGCTCTCTTGAGAAACCGAATCCTCCATTGTTGCGCATGCAGAATGTTGCGCCCCCAGGCAGAGATCAACACTCATTACAGAGCAGTGGTTGCAACAGAGCAGGAGAGAGGTCCTGGTGGATCCTCCTCCTCCTCCTCCTCCTCCTCCTCCTCCTCCTCCTCCTCCTCCTCCTCCTCCTCCTCCTCCTCCTCCTCCTCCTCCTCCTCCTCCTCATAATTACTATATTCTCACGGAGCAGGCACAGCTTGCAATGCTATGACAAAAGTGCATGCTCACCAGAAAAGAATCTCACACACACACACACACACACACACACACACACACACACACACACACACACACACACACACACACACACACACACACACACACACACACACACACACATTCCCGGCAATTTAATATCCACACTGCTGGATGGGACCTGACAAGTACATATGTATTACAAGAGTGACTGATATAGTGTTTTGCTACGAGACAATGGATTGCCACTCCTCTAATCTGGGTTCCTTTCCTCGCTGGCGGCCCCTCTCACCATCTATGAAGTGTGTGTTGGCCACCAGTCCCTTTACTCGCTCTGATCCCCCCTCCGGTGGCTTGCGATGGGCATACATCCAGTGACTGTGTGTGTATGTACATGTGGTTGAGTATGTCAGTCACATACACATGTATGTGTGTGTGTGTGTGTGTGTGTGTGTGTGTGTGTGTGTGTGTGTGCGTGCGTATACAATGTACACATGAGTTCAAGCCAGGTTGCAACTTGAACCCCCCTCCACCACCCCACTACGCTACACTACCGCCTCCTCCTTTCATAGAGATACAGTGAGAGAGACAGTGAGAAAGAGAGAGAGAGAGAGAGTGAAAGAGAGAGCGAGAGAACCCCCACCCCCGCCCCGCCCCCCCCCCCGGCGCCACGGGACAGATAACACTTGGGCCGCGTCCCAGTCCTGTAAATAATGACAGCATGCCATTAGCATTCATTCACTCCCCCCCCCCCCTCCCCCCTCCCTTCCTTCCCCCCTTCCACCCCATCTCGTGTGCTGCTGCTGCTGCTGCTGCTGTCAGCGATGTGTCAGCCATGTTTGTAATAATTGCTGTGTTTAGGTGAGAATGTGGCGATGGCCTGAGCCCATACCTGACGGCTTGGAGGAGGCTGTAGGAAAAGGCCCCTGGGGGGGGGGGAAGGGGTGGGGGGTGCCAACAGACGTTGTGCGTTGTCTTGAATCACCGCTGTCGTAATAAAAAAAAGATAAATACAAAGGGAGACATCGTCGAAACGAATGTTCCCTCAGGCCTCTTGAGTGTTGCCATCACATACACCCGCCGTCAGCCCGTTGGTTGGTTGGTTAGTTGGTTGGTTGTTTGTTATTGTCATAACAATAACATAAGTCCCTTTGGTAGTCGGGAAGAGGTCAGGGACGTAATAGACCAAATTCACTCTTAACCATAATGAATGGGTAGTAGGCATTCCATTGTACTTGTTGCACATGGCAAATACAAATCTGGAATCTAATGTATTCATGGGATGAATGAAATTCTTGATTTATATATATATATATATATATATATATATATATATATATATATATATATATAAAATCTTCCTTTATGGAAACATTCACCACAAAATGACAATCAAAAATGTGCATCTTGGGCGGCAGTAGCTCAGTCTGTTGGGACTTGGCTTGGGAGCCGGAGGGTCGCCGGTTCAAGTCCCCGAAACGCGCAAAAGTGCGGAGTGAGAACTGGTACTTGGAAGAAGGTGCCAGTTTGCCTCCTGGCCACTGCCGGGGTGCCCTTGAGCAGACCCGTACACTGCTCCCCAGGCGCTGTATATACAATAGCTGCCCACTACTCCTTATACTAGGATGGGTTAAATGCAGAAAAACACATTTCTGTGTGTGTGTGTGTGATTCGCTGTGTGCATGTGTGTGACCAATGAAATGGTTTCAAAATCCTCCAGATTTAGATTGAGATCTTGACCTATCATTATACACCAACAAGGTAATGATGGTAGTTAATGAAGGTAATGGCAGTCTGCCTAAAAAACCTACACCTCACACACACACACACACACACACACACACACTAGCTGGATCACTTTGTGAACTCCCATGCTGTTAGCGTGCGAAACGCAAGCTTGATTCAGAGTGGAGTGGTTGGTCGGTGAACCCAAGACATAGCGTCTTCTCTTCTTCCCTCCGCGGTTCGTCATGTCTTCCCAGGCTTCGTGTGTCAGGACCCCCTGATGAGGCAGCCGCACGCCGCCGAGCGAAATGGCCTGGATCCCACCCTCAGGCACCCAGCGCCCAAATCAACGGTACGCACGCACACGCACGCACGCACACACACACACACACACACACCTACACACACCTACACAAACACACATGCACTTATGCTCATGCACACACACACACACACACACACACACACACACACACAAGCACACAGTGATGATATTACACTGAATTTGCATAACCTTGCATATTCTTCTATGCAAAGAATAGGAATGAATGCATGAATTTTAAACAATGTATACGGTTTCATTGGGGTGTGTTCAGTGGAAGAGTGCAGTGAACCCGATATATATTAATACAGTGTGTGGTTTGTGAATGGTTAGTTTAGGAAATCAAACCTGCACGTCAAGTGTGGATTAAAGGATGCCAAGCACTGATTAAATCCTTCTTAATTCTTCTCCTCCTATCTGAAAATGCTGTAAAAACCCTTCTGTCCATGCTAGCACATGTCTGCTGGGGCGAGCGTTGCTTGTATTGCGTGAGTGGTGCGTATTATCATTACGGGCATTGTTAAGACAAGAGGCCGCCACTGTTTCTAACAGTGGATCAACATCATGGCTAATTCTCTGATTTTTGTTTGAGTGTGTATGTATCACTTGAGTGCTGAGTGCTACTTTCTTGGTCTGTACTGTCAATCATTCCGTTTTTTCCCCGCCTAATGATAAGCTTAGCTTCCCGTAGCCTAATAAAGCCACGTCAGCCAATGCTCTTGGCTGTGCTGCTGGTAGACCGACTCTCCTCGCTCCAGCCCCTGGATCTGCAGCAGGGCCGGTTGCCAAGTACAAGATTTGTGCTCCACCTTATAATGTGCAAAAGGGCCTGTTTGGGCGTCCGCTAACAAGGCCTCATTGTATTATGTAGGTCTGTGCTGCGTGTGCAATCGTCTATGCACACGTTCACTCCCAATTCATCTCTTATGCATTGCCTTGTAGCGTCCTTCCTCCGCACAGACGCCCACCGCTCAGACTAAAGTGGTAAGTTTGTCTTCAAGCCCCTGTAATATTTACACATTGTTTTGTGTTCCATCATGAGTCGGTAACCTGGCGTTGGGCCGGCCGATTGCCGTCGACAATATTGTTGCCAGACTTTTAGGAGAACAATAAACAATGTCAACTCTGTGATTTACTGTTTTATAATGCGTTTTTATCAATCCAAATAGTAAAAGTGGCCTTTCTGAATTGCATTCCTACCTCTGCCCGGTTGTATTCCGTCCTCAGCCAGATCAGTGATTTCGGCCTGACCTTTGACCTGGGATGTAGTGTGTACCATTTGCACTTATTTTGATGTAGAGTTTTTCTGTAGAGATCTGGAGAAATTTTGCAATACAGAGGATGTCAATGTGATCACAGTCAATGCGCAAACCTAACCTACTGTTGCTTCTCCCTCCACCGCCGCTTGCCGATGCCTGTTGCGTCGACGGTAAGACATGCCGCTTCATCTCCCTGAGTGCCCCTTTGTGTGGCGCCGTCTGGTCGGCCTCTTATTTGATTAGACGCCGCTGGACTATTAGTCAGTGAGGCAGTTCAGACTTTTATCGATCTAGCCACAAAATGACATTTATATTAAAATGCTCATTCCATTAGCGTGCTCGTTGGAGAAAAGCTGCAGTGCTGCTTCAGCGTCTTGGGGCAACTTTTAGCTGGCTACTTGTCGTGGGCCGCATGGGAGGTGGCTCTGGCCTGGCTCTGGGCGGTCTGGTGTGGTCACGCTGGCCCCCATGCCAGCGACACAAAAGGCCGGACGAGACGAGGGGGGGGTGGTAGGGTGGGGGGGGTGGTGGGGGCTGGTGGGCCCCCGCAGAGGACCCTTCCTCTCCCCGCGATGTAATCACAGGCAACGGTTGACTTTGATTCTTGATTTTGGGGGATTAAGGGCTCGTCAGTCTCTTGGCTGACACTGTATCCGCTGGCCTCCGAGTCAAATGTAATCCCACCACCGCTATGCAGATGACACATTCTGTATGTGATCCTGGGGTTGGGTTGGGGTGAGGGCTGTTCAAACCTGGGCTAAGGTTGTCAATCACAATCTGTCGCGGGGTGGTGGGGGGGGGGGGAGGGGAGGGGGAGGTAGGCATGAGGGGGTTGCAGTCTGACATGCCAGCAAATGTTATGTAATATGAAGCTATATATTATTTGCTACATTTTTGGCCGTGTTATGTTACAGTACAACCCAACAAAAAAAAGGTATGTTGCTGTTTCACGGGCTGCGACAGTGACTTGCCAGGAACGAATGCTTGAGTTTGACAACCCTTTGGAAAATGTTATTGATGCAGATAATAAAGCGGCCGATTGTTTGCAATGGTTGGCTCCGATTTGTCTTGGAAAATAGTAGGAGGGAGTGGTAGGAGGAGGGGGGGTTGGAGAGAGGGGGGGGGGGGGGGGGGGTCCCATGAATGGTATCATTATACTGTAACGTTATCCCAACTTTTTTTCATTTCGCCCCCCCCCCCCCTGTAGAGGCAGAGGCCCATGTCAGCCAGTAATGCAGACACCCAAAGCTGTAAGGACTGGAAGCTGGAAGGCAGGCCGGGCCCGGGAGATAGCACTCTGGGCCTGACTGCAGAGGAGGTAACCAATCCCAACCCTCTCCCCTCGCAGCCTTTAAAAAAAAAAAAAAATACCATTCAGACAAATATGCAAATATGATGTATGTGGGGCTGAGGAAAAATAAAAAAAGAGTCCATATCCTCACTCACTCTCTCTCTCTCTCTCTCTCCCCCCTCTCCCTCTCCCTATTTTTCTCCCTCTCTCTCACCCCTCTGTCCCTCCCTCTCTTGCTCTCTCCTCTCTTTCTCCCTCTCTTTCACTCCTCTGTCCCTCTCTCTCCCCTCTCTCTCCCTCTCTCTCACCTCTCTGTTCCTCCCTCTCTTGCTCTCTCCTCTCTTTCTCCCTCTCTTTCACTCCTCTGTCCCTCTCTCCCCTCTCTTCCCCCTCTCTCTCCCTCTCTCCCTCTCTCTCTCTCTCTCTCTCTCTCTCTCTCCCTCTCCCTCTCCCTCTCCCTCTCTCTCGCTGGCCAACGTCAGATCAAAGTGCTGAGGAGGACCAGGGAGGAGCACGAGAGACGAGGGGGTTTCATCAGGATCTTTCCCACCCGGGAGACCTGGGAGCTCTATGCGTAAGATGAATCCACCGAGCACACGCCGACCCGAATCACTTACCGTCCTCCTCCTCCTCCTCCTCCTCCTCCTCTTGTCATCCATTACGCTGTCCGCCGCCTCCCTTTTCCAAATGGAGTTGATTGAGCTCTGCTTTCATTAAATGAGCCCAATCAACGTCTGCGGCCCAAAAAAGAACCCGAGCCCGGGCCTTGTGTCTAGACATCCCTATTCCCAGCAGTGGGGGCGCTTACACCACACCGTACTCGTCGGTGGTTTATAGACCTGCCGTGGCATTCCATATTCCAGCTCCGACTATAAATGCCAGTTTAGCCTCCATTTGAGAGGAGATGTATATTTTATGTTTTTCCCCACTCTGTATGCCTTTTATATATGAGGCATTTTCAGCATGATTAGCTTTACGGGCCGTGGGGTTGGCTGTGGGGAGTTTTTATTTTTTTAATTTATTTTTTTGTGCTGGTGCTTTTACCAGCGTGTTATTGAGTGGTCTGTGGAAATTATTAGGGGGCCGTTAACAGTAGCTGATCTCAGAGGGGCCCCCCTGGTTTTTTAAACACATTTCCCACACATGTGACCCTGCTGCCTGTGGGCCCCCCCCCCCCCCGTGGTTGTGATGATTGTAATTTGGTGATTATCTCTCATGTGTGTGTGTGTGTGTGTGTGTGTCTCGCTCGCTCTCTCTCTTGCTCTCTCTCTCTCTCGCTCAGTGGATATCTGGAGTGCAAGACATCTATGAACTCCATGTTGGCCAACAGACTTTTCCAGGAAAGGTAAGTGTTTTCCATGCGTGGGGTTACAGTGTCTCTGCGTGGGAAGGTGTTTGTTCGCTCTGCGGAGGGGATAGATGACGGGGGATGACTCGGGGGGGGGGGGGGGGGGTAACATCTTCTCCAACCGTCAAGGTTTTCCAGCGCCCGGGGGGAAAAATGAATCTGATTAGGCCCGGTCTCCATTATTGTGTCAGGATTTTTGTGATGAGAGTCAACGGGCAATTTGTGGCGCACAAAATCAATGTAGGTTTTTTTTTTTTGCTCGGCGGCAGTGGCGGTGTACTATCCGCGGCCCCTATCGAGTACATTCATTTTTCCGCATTGCTTGCTGGAAGCAGTATTGGGGGAGACTCTGTGTTGCTCTGTTGCTCCAAGACCACAGTCGGTGTTATTGTTTGTCCTCCCCTTCCCTTCCCTTCCCTTCCCTTCCATGCTCGGGTCCAGGGAACCGTTTTCCAACGCAGAGGAAAATACATAGAAAAATAAATGTACTTTCCTCTAAATAAAGAGTTTGCCGGCGCCCAACGCACTGGGGGGGGAACAAGGAGGAACACGTACGATAGTTGTACGTAGGTGATCGTGCTCATTGCCCCGCTCCTCTCTCACCGCTCTCAGGTACGCCGGTGGCGTGGGGCGGCCGCAGGCGGACGTCTCCCACAGCGGCGGCGGCGGCCACGGCTCTCAGTACGAGAGGAAGCTGCTCTCGCTGGACGGACGCAAGAGACGCCATCGCCACCTGGGCCAGCAGCGCGCCGCCGCCGCCGCCACCGGGAAGAAGGCGTCCGGTGAGCCTTGAGTTTGTCTCTTTTTTTTCTCTCTCTCTCTCTCTCTCTCTCTCTCTCTCTCTCTCTCTCTCTCTCTCTCTCTCTGTCTCGATCTCTCTCTCTCTCTCTCTCTCTCTCCTCTCTCTCTCTCTCTCTCTCTCTCTCTCTCTCTCTCTCTCTCTCTCTCTCTCTCTCTCGCTCTATCTCGCTACGACGTGAGTAAATGTTTGCAATAAAGATGCCTAAATAGACTTGTGTTGAGAGAATAATAGCTGTGGATGAGTTTATTTGAGAATGGCAACCAAAACAACAAACAACGTCATAGCACATGCAGCTATATTTTACATATTTCCTTTAATTAATTAACACACTCGCTTGTGACTGCAAATGCAACGATGCTCTTCTCATCTCCGTGGCGATAGGGACGTTAGGGAGGGACTCCGAGGCCTCTTCTACCAAGACCAGCGTGGAGGAGGTGGTCGAGGAGCTCACCAAGGAGCCAATGGGGAGCAAGCCTCCCGGGGCGGTCTCCCCAACGAGAGACGCCGAGACCCCGTCCGTCTCGGAAGCGGCCGGGAGCCGAGCCAAGTCCAGGGTCAACCTGCTGCACATCCTCCGGCAGGGCTGGGAGCTCAGGTCGGTCTCTCCCACTCCCACCTCGTTAAACGGCTTCTTCTCTTTGAGGTGCAAAAGCTCACCATTTTGGCCCGCATATTTTAAGACGAAATTAAAGCTTCTGATCAAATTTTGCTACAAAATAACTTAATATCACTCTGTTTTTTGTTTGGTTGTCCTCAATGAAGAGGCCTTGATATTTAAATTATTTGAGGCAGGAATTACAACCCCCCACACACACTACACACACTACACACACTACACACACACACACACACACACACACACACACACACACACCACACACACACACACTACACACTACACACTACACACACTACACGCACTACATATATGATGCCAGGTTCCCTTGTCAGGTTCATGAGAGCTGTGGAAACAATGCATCATTCTGGTGTTGGAACAAAACAAGTCTCACTTTTCGCTCCAACCGCCGTTCTGTTGAAATCGATGCATACCTGTGTTTTATAATCTTCTCTATTTTTGCCTGCCGTGTTCCTCATGCGTTCAGATCACGTGTTCGATTTTTGTAAAAAAAAAAACCACAATAAACAATTTCCTTTAAACAGAGTTAACTGGATGCCGTCCAGGGCGATCAATATTATACTATCCACTGTGGGATCTATTATCCTATTATCTATTGTGTGTGTGAGAATACAAAGCGTTCTCCCTTCGTTTGCACCTTCCCTCCCCCCTGGCTCTCTCCTCTATCCCCCACCTCCTAAACTCTTGCCCCTTCTGGTCCAGTAAAGTGCAGGCGAGGACAGCCTTTTCCTGTTACCTGTGCCGGGTCCAGCAGCGCCTCTTGGCAGAAAGCAGGTCCAACGCCGCCCCGGCCTGGCCGGAGAAGGACGACGACCAAATGGTACGATCATCATCATCATCATCCTCCTCATCCTCCTCCTCATCATCATCCTCATCATCAGTATGGTGGAAGGGAAATCCTGCAGCGTTCTTCTTGTTTCTTTTTCTACGTTTATGTAGGTGTGATTATTTTTTTCACTGCCGCCACGCATCTAGTGTTAATGGGCATGAGGTGTTTGTGGCCGCTCCGCATGGAAAATCAGGTCCTTTTGGCCTGATTGTAAAGTCTCATCCGCTCGCTGGAAGAGCGGCGTCATCGTTGGCATTGTCCGACATTTGGATGAAAATCGGAAAGTGTGAATGAATGCATGCCATTTATTCTTTTTTTATATTTTCTGAATGCAAGATCGAATATTCAGCATATACGACTGCACTATGACATGTGGATTAATGAGTAAGAGAGAGTCAGGATAGGGGCAGGATAGTCTAGTGGTTAGGGTGTAGCTGGAAGGTTTTGGGTTTGAGCCCTGGTCCTGGTCCCTGACCTGTTGTAGCGAGATGCCCCTAACCCTTGCCAGGTCGTTAGTGACAAGCATCTCAAAAGCAATCGTTTCACTGTAAGTTGCGTTGGCTAAAAAGCAACCGCTAAGTGGCTAGTGGAATCTTTTTGGTATCTATTTTCAATTTTTGAATTGGAATTTTCTTGCGTGCTCCAGGAGCTGGTGATCCGCTTCCTCCAGAGAGCGGCCAGCAACCTGCAGCAGGACGTGAGGCTGGACCTGCCCAGTCGCCAGCTAGCGCCGCAGGACCGCGGGCGCATTCTGTCCAATCAGCTCGGAGAGTTCATCCACGTCTACAACAAGGCAGGCTAGCTCTTCTCTCTCTCTGTACCTCGTGACCGTTACAAATGACTTGACATTTTTTGGACTTGACTTCCCATTTTGTATCGCAAAATCTGCCGCATCTCGTAACAGAAAAATGATGATTTGGTTTTCTATGTTTAGTTTGTTTAGTGAGTCTTGTTTGTTGAGGTATACAGCATTTTTAAGACGCATCTACGGTTTTCACTATTTATATACCGTATTGAATTATTTTTGGTATTTTTCACATTAAAATCTAGCCTTAACCTATACACAAAATACGCACATGGTCTAGAATACCTGTGCCTGTATCTTCCACTTGCAGGCGAACTTCCGAAGCCTCCCTAACCCCGGCTCTTATCTTCACAGGAAACGGAGCACATGGTGCAAAAACAGGAGAGCGGCAAGGAGGAGGAGGCCGGGTTTTGCATAAACCCCGGCGTGTTCCGGGAGTACATCGCGGACGCAAGGTGAACGCGTTGTGGTGCACATCCCCCCCCCCCCCTTCCCCCCCCCCCCCCCCCTTCCTTCACCCCGCCGCCGTCGTGGAGCCCGCCTGGCTCCCCTACCGCTGAGATAACACACGGCACTGTCTAAACACCGATCTTAATCTTCCCTACACATGTTTATTGATGTTGCTTTTTATTTTTTTGCCGTTTGATTTACAGGGAGAACGAGCTGGAGGAGGTTCTGACGTTCTACACACACAGGAATAAATCAGCCCGCGTCTTTCTTGGAACAAAAGTGCGCGGTGTCAGGAAGGACATTCCAGAGAGGAGTAGCGCCGCGGAACAGGGCAACTCTAAAGGTCCCAAATGTGAGCATGCGTCCATTTCTTTTTTAAACTGAATTCACTATTTGTATTTTGTATTTGTGTGTGTGTGCGCAAAACATCAACTATTGTTTTGCGTGTGTTTGCAAATTCTTTGAAGTAGAGGGAGTTGTTAGTCGAGTCATGAAGAGTCTATAACTCTCTAATGAGTTTTAAGAGCAATGAACTGGAGCTGATGATTATGTGCAATTTATAAAAAGTTCTAGGTTTTTGGAAAATGTTATATGCATACTAAATCTCATGATATTTGCACTGTAACAAAAACAAAGCGCCAGTTTAGTATTAAAGAGAGGTCCAAATGATAATACAAAGCATACAGATCATCTTCAGTCCCCTCCTCCCAACAGCCAGCTCTCTGGCCAGCTCCAGCACCTCAGAGTCCTCACTCTGCACCGCTAAAGTCAGCCCTGACCCGGACTCCACAGCCCCCACACCAACCACCGCCATCCCCACAGCCCCCCCCCCTGCCTACCCAGCACCCGGGGAACAGCAGCAGCAGCAGCAGCAGCAGCAGCAGGCCCCACCGGCCAAGATGACCGTCGGCAAAGCTCGCCCGGAGCTCCGCGCCCCGCAGCACTCGTCCAGCTACCCCGTGGCCTTGGACCGCTGCCATGCCCCGCCTCCACGGCCCCTCCACCGCCACCCCGTCTCCACGGAGTCCCTGCCCCTGTGCTGTCCGCCCCCGCCGCCGGCCTCTCGACCCCCGCCCTACGCACACCCCTCGGCCCAGCGGTCGTCCCGGCGGCCCCCTCGCCCGCTGCCCGAGCCTCCGCCTCAGAAACCTCCGCAGACCGCCACTCTCGGCGGCCCACAGCCACTCCACGGTATGAGGAGGGTCGAGTCCTTCGCCTGCTCCTCCTCCTCCTCGAACTCATCCACCCCAGCCGCCTCGGCGGCGGCCTCTTCCATGCCGGGGGCAGCGCTCCTGTACAGCCAGAAGCTCAGCAGGCCCACCTCTGCAGGCCAAGGCCAAGGTAAACGGCATAATATAGTGCCGTCCACCTGTGGCCTTTGTGTGCAATGAGCCACTGATTCTTATAATAAATGTTCATCATTCAAACAACTCTTCCTCTTCCTAGTTTCAGGGAGCAGGAAGGCAGTCTCGGGGAAGCCCAGGTCTGACTCCCCAGCGGTGTTCGGGGAGCCGACCTCTCTGCCGGCCCGGGCCCAGTCCAACCAGCAGGCCATCGTTGTAGCGCTGCAGCGGCTGGCTGACAAGCAGGCGGCCCGCCAATACAACAGCTCCAGTCACATCAACCTGCTGACACAGCATGTAAGTTCACACACACACACACACACACACACACACACACACACACACACACACACACACACACACACACACACACACACAGACTCTCTCGCTCTCCCTATCTTCTCTTTCCTGTTTCTTAATCAGTGTACTGGGAGCTCATATTGCCTGAAGCTTGCAAGTTTCGCAACGTTACAACCAAGTAGCCCCCCCCCCCCCCATTTTTTTATGTTTTCTCAACTTCCTCTGACACGGTAAACCGATCTTCCTGACGCCTGGAGAACAAGACCCCCACCACCACCAGCACCACCCTCACTCAGCCCACAGCGGTTCGTCTCTCTCTCTCTCTCTCTCTCTCTCTCTCTCTCTCTCTCTCTCGCTCTCTGTGAGGTCTGTGATCGTGGCGCTACAGGAACCTGCCTCTGACCCCCGTGCTGATTGACGGCACATTGCCGCTCACGTATTCAGCGGGAGCCTGTCGGGAGCCGGCGGGTCTGCACCGCAGGCAGCACTCACTCACCTTCCTTCCTCCACCCCCCCCCCCCCATGCCTGCAGCCCGCAGCCCGCTAGGAGGCTGGCGTGCCGGGGGTGGGTGGGTGGGTGGCTGGGCTGCTGGATCCGAGCCGGAACTGGCTGGTCTTTGGGGCGGTGGAGGCCAGGCGGCTCCGTGTGAGGTCTCATTATCAGATGCTCCACAGGGGAGTGCTGGCTGTTGATGCTTAACAGGCTGCTACTTTTTCTTTTCTGGGGTAATTGATGCTTATAAATAGAAGAATGTGGCAAATTGGCACCGGGCAGGGAGCGGCGGCACCGCCGCCTCCAAGACACCCCCCCCCCCCCCCCTCCTCTCCTACCTACTACCTCCTATCTCCTACCTCCTATACCTCCCTATTACTTTTCTGAAGGGCTTGTTGTTTGGCTTGGGTTAGCCCCCACTCATTGTAGCCCACAACCCCCCCCCCCCTCCCATCTACCTCCTCCTCCTCATCTTCTTCCTCCTCGCTGTCTCGATTGGGCTCCTTTCATGTCAAGTGTGTTTTTGTGTGATGGCAGAAGACCACACAGAAACAGTGTTTTTTTTATTTTTTATGGCTTCCTCTTGGCTGTTCATTATTCTGTCTCTGTCGGTGTTTGCTGTAATTCTTATGAATAGTTAATCCTCTCGGTGCGGCGAGGCAGGCTTGATTCCACAGCGCTCGAGTTGTTGAGTGTTCTGGCTTCAAGGGCTCCGGAGTATATTTGGCCTTTTGTGAGCCCGGTACGGGAGGCCATTAAAGCACTTTCTGAACTCAATGGAGAGCTGTGTGAAAAACACCACGCCAGCAGCACCCTGTTGCAAGACTTGACCTCATGAGACTCCAGCAATCAGTCACTCGCGTGCAAATGTCATTAAGTGCACTACAACAAGAGGCTGGTTGTATTGAAACGGTCCCCGTTTGCATGCAAGGTTGTTGACGCTTTTTTTGTGTGTGTGTGTGTGTGTGTGTGTGTGTGTGTGTGTGTGTGTGTGTGTGTGTGTGTGTGTGTGTGTGTGTGTGTGTGTGTGTGTGTGTGTGTGTGTGTGTGTGTGTGTGTGTGTGTGTGTGTGTGTGTGTGTGTGTGTGTGTCTTGTACTCCTTGTACACCTTTTTAATAGGGCTCTGCGCTGTACCAGCGTTTACAGGCCGACGCGTGTTTGCCTCTCGATATCTCATGACACCCCGGGGCCACAGGCCAGGCTTTATTCGGACCCGAGTGCTCATTTCCTCCCCCCCGCCACCCGGGGTGATCCACAGTCACACCCGGAGGAGACGCGCGTCTACGGTAATGCTAGTTGGCAAGAGAAAGCCCAGTGGTTAACCATTGAGGTTTCTGTTTACTTTGCTCGATGCGAAAACCCCCGAAAGAGTTAAACTTCCGTTTTGCGGCCGTCTAAAAAATCTGGCAGCGGCGGCTTGCGATATATTTCTTGAGCATGGAGAGATTATATCTTGGTCCAACATTTTTAATCTGCATAGTTCTAGGTGACCTCTGCGGATTTTTCTTGTCATTTCTCTTGACGTTTTGATGTTTTATATAGCGCATTAATGTGTATCTGAGATGTTAAGGAGCACGCTCCCCCACCACCCACTCCTACCTTAATTTAAACACCTGTCTCTGAGGAATGCCTGACATTTCCTTTTTCCTGGCATGGTGACCAGCCAAACGCTCTGCTTACCTGCTGGGAGTTCAGCTTGGAACTCAGGCATGTTGGCAAGAAACAGGCATGTTGGTTTCTAAAAGAGAGCAGGATCGAGGGAATGAAACCAGGCAATGTTTTGGTGTACACGGATCAAAGAGAAAAGCAAGCTATTCAAGCTCAGTGGAGAAAAATGTTTTTTGGTGATTTGCTCGGAAACTATCTTTTCACACGCTTCAGTTGGTGGGCAGTTGGGGGGCCAGTAGTCCAAACTATTAGGCAGCCATGATTCACTAGTTTGTATTTGCAGCATCGACTTGCAGGTCAAAGGGTCACCGGTTTGTGCGTGTAACCTGGCGAGGCAAAATGTCAGGGGTGGAAGGTGATGCTGCCTTGGGGGGGAGGGTGTTGCGGATGGGGGGGGGGTTGAGGGAGGGGGTGGCGGCTGGTTGATGGGGTGAGGGTGATGGTGAACCTCCTGGATTTAGTGCTGAGCGGAGACTAGCCCTGGCCGGCCCTGTGTACATTTCTCACAGCATGGGATACATAAGATGCCAGCACTCTGGGTCTACCAGGATTTTTTTTTTTTCTACCAGGTGTGTGTGTGTGTGTGTGTGTGTGTGTGTGTGTGTGTGTGTGTGTGTGTGTGTGTGTGTGTGTGTGTGTGTGTGTGTGTGTGTGTGTGTGTGTGTGTGTGTGTGTGTGTGTGTGTGTGTGTGTGTGTGTGTGTGTGTGTGAACACAGCTCAAGGGATTCTGTAAAGTAACCTTCTTTCTTACGGGGTTATCATACCGCTGTAAGAAAAACCCTGTTTTGCATCGAATATGTGTTACGAGCCTCTGTAAGTCCCGTCTTGGATAAGATTTAGTATCCAATCCTATTATCAAAACTTTTCTTCAGTTCAAGCCAGAATTTGATGTAACATTTGCAGAGGAATAAATACATAAAATCCTTTTAAATCTTTCTCATTTTCATGAGACATTTAACACTTCTTTCCTTTGGGTTGGAAAATAGGCTCTTATTTTCCGGTGGCCAATTCAGTTAATGCAGACCTGTTTCCCCTTTCATTTCAAGGACTAAGTAAATGCCAGTAAATGTCATTCTGAAGTGGACTCAAAGTCCTGACCCTTGCGTTTGCCTTGCATGTGAAAATTAATTAATCTTTAACTGTTGATATAACCGCATACCCCTGCTCACTTCCTGTTCATACTTGTATACTTACCTGTGTGTATATATATATATATACACCTATAATTCTGGACATATCTCATACCTACTCTATAACTTTATACTTTACTTTACTTTTTGTTACTTTATACCTGTTTTTAGTAGTAGTTTTTAGTAGACTGTTTAGCATCTTATTTAACCACTGTACATGATATGGTACCATGCACTTTACTGCAACATTTGCAGTTATTATTTTTTGCTGTACTGTACTTGCAATGAGAATAAATTTTTATCGAATCGAATCGAATCCAACCGTGCGAAGGACATGGTGACATACTAACACTGAGTGGTTCTCTTCCAAACAGCTAGCCAACCTCAACCTGGACAGTGGGATGCTCGCCAAGGGAGGCTTCACCTCGGGGCCCATGGTACCCCCGGGTCGCCCTGTGGCCCAGGGGCCACGACAGGCCCTCCGCACCCAAACACTTCCCTCCGTCGGCGGCACCGGGTGGGTCCACACACTCACACACACACACACACACACACACACACACACAAGTGATCTCCGCAGAAGATTCGCCCTTAGCTTGCTAGAAATCCTATTTCCTTCCTGGAGACTCAGGAATGTAGTGCGTAGATGTGTATTGACACCCTTGCAGATAAAAAAGGAGTACCCTGTCCAGAGGAGTTTCAATCACGGCTTCAAAGTCACAGCCGGCAGACTTTTGTCTTCAGAGTCACCCGTGTTGAATTCTCCGTGTTGACACACATCCCTTTCGGCCCGCTGCTCATTTGGATGAGCTCACGTCAAACTACTATTTGCCAGCCCTGGAGGCAGCGGAGAGGGAACGATGCGTTTCGAGGCCGGGTTCACTGCCAAGGTAAACAGACATTTCTCCCGGCAGGGAGGCGGGAGGCTGAGAGGATGTTGCGCTGTGGTCTCATCGGAACAGGTTCAGTACTACTGAGGCAACCCAAAACAGCCATCGTGATAGCTTCTTGCCGAAAACAATGGGATGGCTATGTAATATCATACGAAAGATTTAAAAAAACACAGGGGTGGGGTCCAGACACCAGACGGCATTCCGGTCCACGTGTGAGAGGTTTATGAGGGCTAACTAACGGGAGGAAAGAGCAATTCACCAGAGTCAAATTAATATACTGCGTTGGTTTTTTTCCGTACAATCAACTTTGGAGAACCTTATACTGTAGATGTCTACACCGTGATGCTCTATTTGGTCACAGTCAATAAAATGTGAAGGCTTTTTTAATGGACTCTGACAAATCTTTTGATTCAGGACAGCTAGTCTTTTGGAAAAATAACTCTTCTCAAGCGTCCTTCTGGGCAGGGGAGTTCAACGCAATGCCTGGAAATTGGCACTTGGTTCCTTCTTTAATTGTTTGTTATGCTATATAGCTAGCCGCGGAATAAGCTCGGTGGCTCACTCGAGACGTGTAAAGCATGCTAGTAGCGGCACCAATTGCGTTGGATTGATAGGAAGGCAAAGCCAACAATGATTCAGCCGCTTTGTCAGTCTGTTCTAAGACATCTCCTACAAAAACACAACCTGCCCTCCCCCACCACCACCACCACCACCACCCATTACTCCAGTACATCAAAGAGAGATAAGGGGAAAAATATATGAAAGAGGGAGGAGGTTTTGTGATACAGTGATTCAAAATAAGGTTTTATTTCTCCTGGTGACCCCGAGTCCTTGCAAACTGGTGAGGTGGGGAAGGGGGGGGGTGGGGGGGTTAAGCATCCATCCATTCATCAGTGCTCTCCATCTATTTTTACAATGATAAGTTAGTGACAATGTCTCAGACCGTTTGGCTCTGATCTGGCACCCAGTGTTTTTCCAGTCCAGCCCTTCCTTATGTGTGGTACTGTCACGGAATTCCTGGAATGTCTGGCTTTCCCCCCCCCCTTTGTTACATGTTTTTGTTTTTCAACTAAGGAAGAGACGTTTAGTAGGTTTCATCAGTTTTGGAGAAAGAGCAATTGTAGTAAATATGAGACTTAATAAAACACCAGTCACCTTTTGACTTTTCCATTTTGCTATTGCTTGCTGTGACCCGATGTAATAAACATTCCTGTTGTTTAGCTTGCCTCACCTAGGGATTTTTAAGGAATACATTTTGAGTCTCCGTTAGGTTGTTTTCCGTTCTATATTCGTCAGGGAAGGTTTGGATACTTTGGACAACTCCACATTTCTTTGCAAGGCCTACCAAGATAAACCTTCTGGATAAGCATGAAACATATTGAATGCTTTTACTCCCACTAAAGATAGCGGTGTTCCAAAGTTATATAATATGGATAATATAATATGGGACTCCCTGTAACTTTCCACTTGATACTAAGCGGCGACTCGAAACCTCTCTCTCTTTTTCAACCCATCACCCTCTGGCCCAGTATTCAGCCCTCGTGCCCTATGTGGACTAACCATATCCGATGAGATTCTGGGATAATTACCTTGCTTTGACCCGCTGTATTTTCGAAAACACACAAAAAGCGAAGGATTTCATTGAGCCTATTCTCCTCACAGCACCGGCACACTGACGCGCCGGTGCCAACACACACTGAAGCTGTTAAGCGCACTGGCTCCTCATGCAACCACAGGGGTGAAGAGTACGATGGGTTTCAAAGGGAACGCTCAAGCCTTTGAAGTGCTGCCTCCTCCTCCATATCTGCCAGGTATGCTGCCTCAGCGTTCGCAAATCTGTTGCAAACCCCCCCCCCCCATGTGTCAGCTGTGGACTGGAGGGACTTCACACAATCAAAACTACACTTACTACACCCGCCCGGGCTCTGATCATCCTTAGGCTCCGTTATCTCGAGGATCACAATCCTCAGAGTGTGTGTGTGTGTGTGTGTGTGTGTGTGTGTGTGTGTGTGTGTGTACGTGTGTGTGCGTGTGCGTGTGCGTGTGCGTGTGTGTGTGTGTGTGTGTGTGTGTGTGTGTGTGTGTGTGTGTGCGTGTGCGTGTGCGCGTGTGTGTGTGTGTGATGTCTCGTCACATTGCACACAGGGTTTTATGGGGACTATTTGACCGTTGTGCGACTTGAAATCCACTGGGATTTGTTGTGAGGGTCGGGGCACCGGTCAGCTCACTTGGTGTGAGGTGAGGTTTCTTGTTTCTGGTTTCTGGCCAGTGTCACCTCCTCCTCCTCCTGGTGCGATATTTGGAAAAACCTTTCTGGATTGAACGTGTTTTTACTGCTTGAGTGAAAATGAATTTCCACATGGCCTTGCCCCTTGTCGGTTTTTATATGTGTTTTTGCAGCGCAACACCTGCCTACCTGTCCACTGGCAGTCTGCAGCCCTTGGAGTGGGTTAGAGTTAGTCAGCTCCATGGCATCTTGTGTCCTTTAAGGACTTCTGGAGGCCCAGACAAATCGTCCCTGAAAGCCGTCACCGTCATCCAACATCCCGTGTCATTTTTAGGTGTGTTCAATGTTTTGTCAGACTGGGTTTCTTTTATTTTTTTACTTTGCTGTAATTCAGTCAGGACATTTCATTCCAGTACATTTAGCGACTGTCCTCGTGCAGAGCCAGATTCCCTAGCTAGCCAACGAGAAGGGGGGAAAAAAAACATACAATCAATGAAGACCCCTTCAATGAAGAGGCCTGCATAGTTGGGCCGGAGTCTTTTCTTCTCAGAGTTTAAAAAAAGGTTTCTTTTCACCTCAATCGCTACCAGATGTGGCGGCAACAGCGAAGAGTCCCCTGAGGTGAGGGTCGGTGAAAGATTCCACTGAGGGGGATTACGCTAGCATGCTAATGAATACTATATACAGACCCTTCTCAATGGCAGAGCCCCGAAACCTCCACACATGCACACACTATACTGTGAACACGCCGCGTGTGTCACTCACAAGGTCGTGGCGGGAGGTTCTTTGAGGTACCCCCCCGGTTCACCCCACCTCTCCTGAAATGTGTTTAATGGTCCCCATGGTCTATCCAATGAGCTAAGCAAGTGACCCCGCCGACAACAAAGTAATGTACTTTATACAAATGATAATAGTACCATATTATCCTGTTTAATTATGGTATTATCACATCACATTAAAGGCTGCAACTTATGATTGTTCATCAAAAGTTCATCAACCGTTACCAGAGCCTTAAATGATCGGCCGTAAATGATCTCGCTCTGTCTGACGGTCAGCCAAGGAAAGCATGAAAAGTTCTCATTTTGATCATCTGAAACGAAGAAAAGCCAAACAAACAGTCGCACTTCTGAAGCCATTACCCCCGCCGACGGCTTCAACGTTTCATAGATTTTTTTTTAAACTACAACGACAAAGAGTCATTTTTTTTCCCCCGATAGAGTGAATCGACGAAAGCCGACAGGGTCGTCCCCCCCCTCCCCTCCCCCCCCCCCCCCCCCCGGCGCGGCTTTGAAGTGCGCTCTTGACGCCGCTTCGCTGTTGTTGAATGATGTCACGGGCACACCAAGCCCCACATGCTGAGCCCCGCCAGATTGATGCTGCACACATGCTCAGCTGTGTTGTTGTAAGTCCTATCAGTGTATAACAGGACGGCAGGCGCTGCAGGGAGGAGGAGGAGGAGGAGGGGGAGGAGGGGGGGGAGGTGGGGGAGAGGGGGGATAATGTGTAACTACCTCATGCGTCAGTCGAAGGAAAGTCCCCGATCGCTGAGCACCCACATATGTGGCACGCTCGTGATGATGATCAACCTGTCTCTGTGACTGTTTATCATTCTGTCTCCGTCCTTCGCCGTTTGGATGATGTTGTTGTTGTTGTTGTTGTTTTTTGTTGTGTGTGTGTGTGTGTGTGTGTGTGTGTGTGTGTGTGTGCGCGCGTGCGTGCGCGTGCGCGCGTGCGCGCGCGTGCGTGTGCGCGTGCGTGTGCGCGCGTGCGTGTGCGGTGCGGTGCGTGCGGCGTTCCAGTGTGTGGATGTAAAAGGAAAAATCCTTTATTTATTTATCGCGTGACGTTTTCCAACCGCCGACGCAAGGATAGCCATAGCTTGACTTTTATTTGCTCTTGCTGTAAAGAACGCATCCAGAATAGGACTCTCTTGTATAAATCAAATTGTATTATGAACTCTCATGAAAATGGAAACAAGACTTGAAAAAAAGAAAATGATATATATATATATATATATATATATATATCTGAGGTCCATTTATTTTTATTTCCTAGTGTTATAGAAGTGGCGGTCTCACACGGCTCACAGATATGACTCCCTGTGCCGAGTCTGGGTGGGGGGGAAAATAAAAGGTTTGAACGGGCGCAGGGTTGTTTTTATAATATGAACACCATTACTGTTTGGCCAACTGGGAGCCACATGGTTCAGTGGAGTGCTCAAATGGGAGTTTCATCTGACCTTTGTTTGGCTACACACGACAGATGTTGTCGTTTCATGCGGACCCCATTAGCAAACACCCGTATTATGTTCCCCGCTGCATGCGTCGCCGTCGAAGATGAATGCAAAATTTTTGAAAGCGGGCAAATGTTAAAGCAGGATAAATTCTCAGGGCTCGTTCCTTTCTCATTAGGGTCCTGCGGGGGGGGGGGGAATTGTTTCTATATCTCTTTCTCTATCTCAATAATTTTTTTTCTTTTCTTCCCCTCCCTAATATTTTTCCACTCAGCTCCCACACACAGCTGTTCAGGGCATTATTTTTGGCAGATTTTGGTTCACACACACCAGCGTGCAGCCGACTCCACACAGGCCCCCGTAGAAGCTAGGCCTAGAGAGGAAAGCCTGGAGACCTTTTTTTTATTTTTTATGGTAGGGGCCAAAACAAGGCAAAAGGGCCGCCGCGGGCTTAGTCTTAATAGCAGATAATCCGGTTACAAACGCGTGGAGCCGGTCAAGAGGTTTGCTTCCCAGATTTGTGGCTTTGTGATGTGGATGGAACATGAAGTTGCGAGCGCGCCGAGGCGAAGTGGAAAAAGGTTTCCAGTCTGAGCCCCTCCCGGGGGCCAGGCCACACGTCTGCCCTCCCGCTTTCCACTCGGCCCTCGACCACTTCCACGTCCAGGAGACTACCGCCGGGGCCCCAACCCCTCATCACTTTAACGTTGGCCTCGGCTTCTCCTTGCTGTGGCAAATCATCGCGATGAGGGAAATCTGGCAGCAAACGGTTCTAATTGTGTGTCCCTTCCCTGGGGTTTTTTTTGCGCGGTGAAGTCACCAGAAACCCGATGATTGATGCTCCATTATCTCATGATACGTCTGCCTGGAGACTAGGGATCTGAGCCGTTTAGAACAAAAATTGGTTTCTATCTTCCTCGTCCTACGTCCAGGGTACCGATCGGACCGATCCGGAAGTAGAGCCGGGGTGTGTTGGTGGGTTTGTGATGGGACATTAAAAATACGGAGCAGAGCATCAGACATTTTTCTGTCCAGCTGTTATTTTGAACTGTCACAAATACATCTGACGCCTATTTACATTTCATCCTCTGTCCTCAAACCCAAGTATGTAATGCTTTACATTACTGCCAAGTCTTCTATATAGTAAGGGAGAAAAGAAAACCTCCCATTAACAATGTTCCTAAACATAGTACAAATCCATAGTACAGTACTAAACTGATACGTCATGTCATACCATTACTTAACACACCATGTGTACATTGCATTGATTTTGTTTGTTTATTTTTGACGTTCCTATTTCCCGATCCTGTGTGTGTGTGTGTGTGTGTGTGTGTGTGTGTGTGTGTGTGTGTGTGTGTGTGTGTGTGTGTGTGTGTGTGTGTGTGTGTGTGTGTGTGTGTGTGTGTGTGTGTGTGTGTGTGTGTGTGTGTGTGTGTGTGTGTGTGTGTGTGTGTGTGTGTGTGTGTGTGTGTCTCTCCCTCCCCCCCCCCCCCCCCCCCCCCGGTGCTGTAGTCCCAGGCTGGCGAGGAACGCCGTGGTCCCGTGGAGCCACGACGAGACACGGAGTCAGACCTACGGCCGGGTGCCCGGGGTGGAGCCCCGGCAGCACTGCCAGCCCGCCCAGGGCAGCTACCAGCTCCAGTTTGCCATCCAGCGGCTGCAACAGCAGAGCTTCCGGTCCCCCCAGCTGCTGGACCAAAGCCATCGCGTTCGCCATCAGGTGACCCCCATCAAACAAAACAAAAAAAAAGAAAGGCCCTCGAAGGAATGTGACGATATAGATTTTCTCCTTGCGATACGCGAAATGCGGCACCTGTGTGATACTCTTATCAGAGGCCTCATAGTGTGCAAGCTTGCAGCAGGAAATGGGATGGGGGGGGGGCGGTGCAGGTTGGGTGGGAGCTTCTGGTGACGTCAACACACACAACAGTCGTCCGTCGTCCGTCGTCCGTCCGTCCGTCCGTCCGTCCAAAAAAACATAACCAATCAAAAGTGACCAACAGTACATCAAAATTAGCACATCAAATAAATCTATGAAAATCGTCTAGAATATTGCTGATGATGATTGATGCACTGTACAGTTCCAACCTCTATAATTATATGGGGGAATTCCCTTTGCTTCCCCCTCTCTGGAGACTTAAGTGAGGAGTTGAATCACGTCTTCGGAGCAGAGTTAAATAGGGTCACCGACTACTTCTCAAATGAACAACGCAAAATAAACACACACTGTCTTGTCTTGCTGCTTGATGAAATGAAGCTCTTCTCACCTGAACTGAAAAGAAAAATCCAAAGATTTCAAAGATTGTCAAGAATTTGGCTGTAGCCAACGATAAGAGCTCTCTGTCGAAACTTGTCGCGATCGGTACGGTTCGGGTGTCAACATCCCCCGCCCGCCTCCGCCGGACGCCGCGCTATCAACGTGTCTCCCCATGCCAGCAGGGCTGCCAGTGTTGTGCTCAGTGCTGGGGGTTGGGTGGCCCCTGGTCGGTGAGGAATCCTGTCTCTCTGCCCACAGTGGGCAGAGGAGAGGAGAGGGGAGGACCGGGGGCCCCACTGTGGATTCTTTGATAGGCGCTTGGTGGCTTACCGTTACGTTATTCTATTATATCAGATCGGAGCTCGGGCTGTGGGTCCTGTTTTTACAACACAAACACGCCTCAGACGCCATCTTAGTGTTGCTAGAAGAAAAAACCCCTTTTAGTCATGCTTGACTAGTTGTGACTGATGTGATTTGGCTGGATGCTGAGGGAGATTAGAAAGGCTAAGAGCTCTCTTTGGGCATTTGAAGCTATATGATTCTCATGTTTTGGGAGTGAAGACATTTTGAGAGATTGTGTGTATTTTCGTCTTCTGATGAAGAATACATCCATTTCTCTTCCATGTGGGAGGGTAGGAGGATCTGGTGCTCTCAACTGTGCTGGAGTAATGAAGTTGCCCTTACGTCATTGTTTTTTTTTTTATCATCCTCTAGGTTGGGCCTTAATTAATGCACTTGAGGTGATGTTTTCCTTGGCTCCGTTCGGTTTCCTCACGCAAGGCCCTTGGTGGAAAGTGATCTCCCCCTGCCTTGACTCTGGTCTCTTTACCTTCTCCTCTCCCCCCCCCTCTGACCCACCCTGTGGGTCAACTCTGCTCTGTTTTGCTGTGGTACCTTTTACCAGTTCACCAGGTTGGAACCATCGGTTACGTCAGTACCTAAGCACTAAAGTCAAATTTCTTCTTCATCTTCTTCCCACATCTTACGTGGATGACCATATATGGACCATGCACAAAGACTATCAATGATAGCTTTGTGTAGTTACCATTGAATTATTGAACCCCTACAGCCCCCCCCACACAGACACACACACACACACACACACACACACACACACAGACACACACAGACACACACACACACACACACACACACACACAGACACACACACACACACACACACACACACAGACACACACACACACACACACACACACACAGACACACACACACACACACACACACAGACACACACACACACACACACACACACACACACACACACACACAGACACACACACACACACACACACACACACACACACACACACACACACACACACGCACACACAACCCAGCAGAAAGTATTTCCTCTGATCTCACTTACTTTGCTGCCCTGGTGATGCAACTCTCTACTGAAACGTTGCCTTTGATTTCGTTCAGTTTACCTTTTTATTTTTTCATGTGTACCGCAGCCTCTTTTTTTTTCCGCTGGGTTCAAGTGGAATGGCCCCCCGCGGATCCCTCTCGAGCAGAACGTCCTCTTTGACTGTTGAGAGGATCAGTCGACACAGCCGCCTCCCCCCTCCCCCCCCCCCCCCCCCCCCCCTCCCCCCCCTTCGTACGGTCCTCTCGGCACGACTCAAATCGCGGCGAGAGGACTTCCGCGACCCGCTGCCGTGCCTGCAGCACCCCGGCACCTTCTGGTCCCCTTTTTCTTGTGCTCCACTCTCTCTTGGAGAAAAAAAAAACATTTCTATCTGAAGGCATTTGGCCCGAGCCGCACATCTCCCTACTAGTCGTTGTTTAAGTGTGCGTATGTAGGCCGGCGGTGTGTTCCGGGGGGGCTCTCCTCCTCTTCTTGTGTTCTTCCAGTGACTCTGCCTGCTGCAGACTGCGCGGCTCCTCTTCTGGCTCCCTTGGCTCGGGGCCACCTGGCAGCCAAAGAAAGGTGCCCTTCCTGACCCCCCCCCCCCCCCCCACACGCCCCCCCCACCCTCCCCACCCCCACCCCGCTTTGGAGGGGAGGGAGGGGGGAAAAAAAGTAACTGCTGCTATACGGCTACAGAACCCGGCAAAAAACCTGGAAACCCGGCTTCTCATTCATCAGCGTAGAACTCACATCAGATATCTCCCTCCGTCGCCCTTCTGCGCCGGGGGGGGGGGGGGGGGAGAGCCCTATTAGCCTGCTAGATGGATGAATAAAGTGGCAGAGAAAATGGCACGGACATGAGAAGCGGAAGGAATGTGCGCTGAGCTGAGCATCCCCCCCCCCCCCCCTCTCTCTCCCCTATCCCCAGCACCTGGTGAAGGCTGGCTTTGAAAATAAATATGGTGTTGGAAGGGGAGAAAAGCCCATTTTATTTAGTACTCCTTGAGGCAATCTTTTTTTTAAATTATTTTCTTTTCCATCTTTTGATGAGCGATCTTGTCTTAACTAGTGGAGCGGGAATGCAGCGCATGTTTTGATGAGGATGGTATTTCTTCTTTAAGCTCCGCAATAATTCAAGTACTTTGACCCATTTCCTCTCAGACTGTGATGGTATATATGATAAATTGATCAAATTGCGAAACTCACCTTTCGTCAGACTGTATAAGGAAGCAGAGGACTGTGCATTAACATGCAATAATAATAGTAATATTTTGTCTAAATTGCATCCCATTCTCCCAGCTGTCCCAGTGTTTTGTCAACGTCCTAAAAGCGGAAACCTCAACAGCATGTTCAGGTAATGTGTCTCAATTCAGTCGGTCCTTCTCCAATCCTATAGGCCCCGCTGCCGGACCAGACCAGCATCCAATGGACCCGAGCCCCCAGGAGCACATCCGCCAACCCTCTCAGTGTCGGCTGCACCGACACCGCCCAGACCCACGACCCCTCTCTGCACCCGAAGCCACCCAGCGGTTCCCGGGACGGCCCGGTCAGGAAGACTGCGACTCAGCGCCTCAAGTAAGACCCCCCCCCCTTCCCCCTGCAGTCCGCCTTCAGACCAGACGTAAAAAAAAACATGAAAACACAAACAATAATCAAATGAATCAGGTATTTACTACTATTTACTATATCAGTTTTTTGAAGTGGTTGTCTCCGGGCAGGAGGGGATGGGGTGGGGTGGGGTGGGGGGAGGGGGGGCTGATTGGGTCGGCGGGTTGAGACGGGGTCCACGGCATCCGGGGGTCCCGTAAAGGAAGCGGAGCGGCCCTAATGAGACTCGGGGAGAGTACGT
>CM051016.1:22228966-22238966 GCA_027704905.1 Muraenolepis orangiensis
TGTGTGTGTGTGTGTGGGAGGATGGGAGGGTGGTGGTGGTGGTGGTGGGGTTGGGTGGGGGTTATTTTGTTTGCGAGGTTTTGGCGAGAATCGCGGCTCTAACTACGGCAAACCCGGGGCCTGTCGTGTGGCATTACTAATAGGGTGACAATTATGGCAGCACTATTACTGTCAGCCTGGCCGCTGCCTTCACTCCCTATTAGTCTGCGGCGGTCTGTATATACACACACACACACACACACACACACACACACACACACACCACACACACACACACACACACACACACACACACACACACACACACACACACACACACACACACACACACCCGGAGCCGAGCCGCCGCCGCCGCCAAGCTCTGTGTTTACGCTTGAACTCCTATACCTCACGGTCAATCTGGATTACATGACATGTTGGCTACCTGCACGCACATGCAAAGGGACAGCAGCAGCAGCAGCAGCAACCACCACCAACCCATCCCCCCTCCCCCCCATACACACACACACACACACACAGGCAGAATCTGTTACAATGTACCACTCAGCGTCCTGATGTGCCGCTTGAGCGGTGCCAGCCCCCGATTGGCCGACACTTGGCGATTGGCCGAAGAAAGCGAACGCAAAACGGGTTCGGTGGACTTTTTCCTCCTCCTCCTCCTCCTCCTCCTCCTCCTCCTCCTCCTCCGGAATATGAGAGCAGCTTCCTGTGGCGCGGTGCCACACTGAAAGTGGGCCCTGTTGTGCTCCTGCTGGGGCGACGGAGGGGAGGGAGCCTGGGGGCCAGGGGCTGAACTCTCTCACAAGGAGCCAGTGTGTCCCCTCATTACCTGCCTAATTCCGCTTTGGTGGGGGACACTGTTACGGGGGCGAGAGGGTAATTCCAGCTAAGCTTTATTTATTGTTCTCTCCGCCCAGAAAAAGTGCCGCGCGGATTTACTGGTATAGGGTTACGGTCTTTTTTTTAAAAAGGTTTTTTTTTTTTCCTATATGCCTTACGATTGGTCACGAGAGCTTATTCATAATGGCTGGGTGTTTGTTTGGCTGCCGTGCATGCAGTGTAGGAGCGTTTGTGATGTGTGTTACTCATGGGCAGATTAAAGCTCTTTGTGAGAGAGGGCTACATTTGGATCCTAGACCTGGTCCTAAACTGTACTGTCTAACTGTATAAACATAAGACTGACTATGAGACGAAGGAAACTACCAGGTCCAACGGATCGGAACCAAAAAGTGAATACGAACAACATTTTCTCAAAAAGGCAGAGCCTTACTTGAACTAAAACGGACATACAGTTGTGTGTGCGCGCACACAACTATTGCCTACACCAATAGGGAGGCCCCGCTTCAAACTAACTTGATTGAACTTCTGTTCAGTTACTCTGTGTAACTGAACAGAATTCGTCCAACAAAAACCAAATAGTTTGTATGGCAGCTGAAGCAACACACCCTGGTGATCTTTGGGTATGTTTCAGGCAAATGTCAGGTGAGCTTCTTCTTCATTTTGATGATCCTTGATGAGCCTGTGCTCGGCCAATATGTCTTTTAACAACGTGCAACGTTCTCATTTGGATTGATCAGCTGACCATCAAAATCCTCCGTGGAATACTTGTGAGGCACATGCAGCCACGGTGTTTCCCCCCCCCCCCCCCCCTCCTCCTCCTCTCCGGGCCTTACAGCCCCAGCCATACGCTATCTTCTCAATCATCACACCGGTGTGAAAGAGTATGTCACCCTGGACAGCTACCAGACCGCTGGAATGTCTCCCTTCCCCATCACAATAGCTCATGAGAAGCTCTCGGTAAACACTTAGCTCCCCCTCTCTCTGCCGAGTGTCAATACGAAGTGACCCCGTCCTCCTCCGTGGACTACAAAAAAACCCCCAGCGAGCGTTTCCATCTTCCAATGCCAATGCAGGTGCATATAGAAAACCCTAATTCACACACTTACAGAGGTGTCTTACTGTTTGAATTTTTACAATAATGCATAAGCTTGCATTATTCTCATAATACATGAGCAAGAACAAATTAATCCATGCTGATCAAATGGCTTTGTCCCCATGCGTGCTCACTCTGTCACACTGAATCTCTCTCTCTCTCTCTCTCTCTCTCTCTCTCTCTCTCTCTCTCTCTCTCTCTCTCTCTCTCTCTCTCTCTCTCTCTCTCTCTCCTCTCTCTCTCTCTCTCTCTCTCTCTCTCTCTCTCTCTCTCTCTCTCTCTCTCTCTCTCTCTCTCTCTCTCTTATCTCATGTGCGATCAAGCAGGCAGGCGACCTTGGAGAGTCCTGCCAACGGAACAGCCGCCCCCAACGGCCAGCAGGCCGTCTATGAGGCCGTCTGCAAGAGAACGGGTGGGTCTTACACACACGCACACATGCACACACGCACACCACAGCTCAGCACGGGGGCCCGAGCAGATGGTGGGCTGTGAACCTCTCCGCATCCGTGTCAGCGATCACCGCCACGCATAGCAACCATTCCTCCATCGAGGACTGATAAACAGGGCTGGGTATTTTTAACTTGGGCCCCCCCTTAGCCAGACCGCAACACAGGATGACTTTAAGTTTAGCGTTTCAAGGACCTTCCGGTTCGGAGGAGGGGGGGGGGGGGGTCACCCTTCTCCGGTCTCGCCTTAAAAAAGGTTGCTGCTTCGCCACAGATCATTACCATTTGACACATCTAAACTTCAACCCCAAGTCAAGTCAAGTTTATTGCTCACTTCACAGTTTACACGTATTTTTGTGTAAAGTATAAAGCAGTGAGTGAAAATCTTATGTGCAATACCCGACTTTTTGATGACGCGTCACCAAAATATCCCGCCCGTGGCAATCTTGCATTTGTTTTCCCGTCCCATCTCGATGTGTGTGTTCTAGAGGTCTAGACGAGGAGGTGGTGTTACAGCCAGGGGGATGAGGTGGCATTACTCTGATGCCGGCTGTAATGAGATCCAGCCAGAGGAATACTATTATTGGTGTCGTCCCCCCCCATCTGCTGACCATTCTCCCTCTCGGCAGTAATTGCTGCCCAGCTACCCAACTCGGGATGTGCCTTGCACCTGAAATCACACAAAGACACGCCAAAAATAGCCTACTCCGATGCAGGGCTGTGTGTGTGCGTGTGTGTGTGTGTGTGCGTGTGCGTGTATGTGTGCATGTGCTAATCTACACTCGGTGTCGCCTTTTTAGAGATCTATAATAGCTTGTTAATAACATGATGTACATACATAAAGTACAACATTTACAACGACTGTTGTTGAAATGCAAACATTTTAATTCCAGCGGTTGATTCAATATTCAATATTTTTAGATTTTTACAAGTACAATGGAATGCTTACTCCCCATTCCCTCCCGCAGTATGAATTTCTAAAATTCATACTTGATAACAAGTGGGTAATTGGTCGGGGAAGTGTTGAGTTTATTGCAGTAATAATAATATTATGGCATTCATTATTTCTTTATTTTGGCTGATGATCTGATCTGTTTGTCCAATCAGAGGCCTCGTCCAATCATCATGCACATTTAATTGAGCCAATCACGTTGGTCGGCCTTATGCCAGCGTCATATGTTCGCTTCGGGTCTGGTGTGTTGTGCCGCTAAAGCCCCACGAAGACTGCACACGTCACTTTCCTAACCGGCTTTAGTTATTTTAGTTTAATAACCTTATTTTCCCCTCCAGTATGTGGGTGTGAGTTAACAGCTCAAGCCAATCAGATTCAACCAGAAATGTAGCCCGTATGGTCGCATTTCAGCGCCAATCTTTGCCTGTTGGCGTGTGTGGTGTCAGGCGCTTCGACCTCCACATCGAAGCAGCAAACAACGACGGAAATCGTGACGTGAGCTTAGCGCCGAAGTTAGAACGTCGAGTTTCAGAAGCAGTTAACCAAACCAGATCCAGTCACGCGTCCATAGCTGAGCGGAGCCGTCGTGCGGCAGTGGTGGTGGTGGTGACGGTTGCGGTGGCGGTGACGGGGGGGGGATGAAGTTGTTGTTAAAAGGGCCACAGGCTTTGTGGAGCTGGGGGAGTGAGTCAGTGTTTTTCCGCCTGCCCGGTGTACCTCTGTCGGGAGATGACGGGGCTCCCCTGATCGATTCTGACAGGGAGTTAGAGCCGCTCCTAATGGATGGCATTCTCTATGATCAGCTGTCAACCGGCATTAATCACACAGTCTCTTGCCTCTCTCTTCTCTCTCTCTCTCTCTCTCTCTCTCTCTCTCTCTCTCTCTCTCTCTCCTCTCTCTCTCTCTCTCCTCCTCTCTCTCTCTCTCTCTCTCTCTCTCTCTCTCTCGTGCTCTCTCTCGCTCACTCTCCCTGTCCCTACCCCCTTCCTCTGTTCTCATTTATTTATTTATTTTACCTTGAAGTCTTTCTCTTGTGCTTTCATTCTCTCTGTTCCCAGGTCTCTCTCTTGTGTTAGGCTCCCTATCCTTTACTCTCCCTCTCTCTGTATCTCTCTCTTCCACTCTCTCTCTCCCCCCCCCCCCCCCCCTCTCTGTCTCTCTCACACACTACCTCTCTGTGTCTCTCTCTTCCCTCGCCCCTCTCTCTCCCCCCCCCCCCATTTTCTCTCTCTCTCTCTCTCTCTCTCTCTCCTCTCTCTCTCTCTCTCTCTCTCTCTCTCTCTCTCTCTCTCTCTCTCTCTCTCTCTCTCTCTCTCTCTCTCTCTCTCTCTCTCTCTCTCTCTCTCTCTCTCTCTGTGTCTCTCTCACACTTCATCTGTGACCTGCGTAGCACCGCCGTACATTAGGGATGCGGGGCAGGAAGTGAGAGTTTGATGAGGACCCAGCCGATGCTCATGAAAGCCTTCTGGCCACATGTGTTTTTTTTAAATCCCCCGCTTGAAGTTTGCGAACGCTCCGGCCTGATGGGCCGGAGATTTATGGCCCCCACGTTTTAAAGGGGAAATGAACGCGGAGCTCCATGCCATTTTAATGGGTTCCCGATCATGTCGGGGTGAGGTGGGGTGGGGTGGGGGGGACTTATGGCTTTGACCATATCATATGACCTTCTCAGAATGAGCCGCATTCAGCTTCCCCTCGCCAAGAAGAAAAGAACGTAAATACGGAGGTCCGCCCGCCCGGCTGGACTACGTCATGCTTCATGATTCCAACCGCTTCATAGTGCGTCTGTCCTTTTTTCTGTCCAAAAAGTGCAGGGTGATATGACCCCCCCCCCCCCCCCCCCACCAGCCACCCTTCCCCCTGCGAGACCAAAGGTTCCTATATTTAATGAATACACGCCGGTAAGAGCAAACACGTTCAATACGTCACCGTACAGCACAAGCTCAGGTGGTACAGTTTGTTCCACTCACAGATACATCTAACGTATTATTCCAGCAGCCCCTTCCGACGGCCGTCCTCTCCGGAGGGCGCTCCGAGGGGTTGTTGAGATGTGCACGGTACAAGAAGAGCAAACTCCTCCCGGGGTCTCGCTGAGCAAGGAGAAACATACCGCCACTGGCCGCTGTGTCATCAGATCGCACGCCCGCGCCTTTTCATTTTCCTACTCCGTCAGGCCTCCTCCTCCTCCTCCTCCTCCTCCTCCTCCTCCTCCTCCTCCTCCTCCTCCTCCTCACAGCATAGAGCAGCACCAAAATAAACACCGTCTGCCGAGCAAGGAATGAAAGGGAATACTGTTTGGGAGCACAAACAGGGCTGCTGCTCCTGCTCCTGCTCCGACTGTGCGCGGAATTCCTCTCTTTCTGGATGCTTGGCGCTGGGCCAGGGAGGGAGCGATGGAGGGGGTGGGGGGGGGGGACCAGGCCGGAGCTGACTGTAGGGGCAGATAGGGCCGACCCCGGGCCGATACTCCTCACCTTTGGCTGGCTCGTCTCTGGTGTGGGTGTCCTCCCCCCCCCCCCCCGAATGACCAATAGAGTTATGTTACTATGGTCTTAATAATCATTGGGATGATTTGGTGTTTTATGATGTGATCTGTTCATTGGATTTTTTTTTTTTGGATTGATTTTGGTATATTGTAAACCCTACAGGTGGGTGTGTTCAGTGGACAATTGCCACGTGTTGAGGAAAACCTCCTGATCCTGTGTTCCCCCCCCCCCTCCCCTCCCTGGCATGTGACTCCGTACTAACCTCCCTGTTGTGGTGGCTCTTCCAGGTCTGTCTGTGTACAGCAAGCTGTTCCAGGGCCAGGGGCCCCAGCACAGATGACATCCAGGGGAGGAGACAAGTGCCTGTGCCCTGCCAATGTGCTTGCCTGACAGATGTCTTTGCATGTAACATCCTCCTCCCCCCCACAGACCCCACCCTCTCCCCCCACACACACACACACACACACACACACGCACACACGAACGCAGGTGTCTCCTGCCAATGGAAACCGAGGCACACCAGAGGAGCGTGTGAGTGACACCTAATGTGGAGCCCTATTATCTTCTCCATGACACCGCCGCAGACGTGTAAGACGATCGCCCCGGCGTCCCAGGAATGCCCTGCGGCGACGCAGGTCGGGGATTCTGTTGCGCAGCCCAAGGTCGAGGAAAGGCTTCCCTACCCCTCACACACACAAACACATACACACCCAGCCCATCATCGCATCATTCCTGCCCCATCTTCTAACAGTTCCATGCCGTGCCATGGGGAGGTCGTGTGGACGAATGGCCGACAGCAGATGGCACATGGGGCACAGGGGGACAGCAAGGCAATGATTGTCTGCCTATTGAGCCACTAAAGCGGGGCCCCTACTGCTGTTGTTGTAGCTTCATAAAGAGTAGCTTGTTTACTGTCGTTCCAGTCCTGTCCTGCAGAGGCGTGCGACACTGTGCGACCATATCTGAGGCCGGGGAACGCTGTTCTGTTTCCAAGTCTCGCTCGTTTTCTAGATCTTGCCTCCGAAAAAAACCTGCCCTTCGGCCCCTGCCAGGAGCAGACTGGAGTTTCTGCGGAGTGCCGCTGGAACAGTGAAGTGCAGCGGCCACTCCTTGCTAACGGAGAGGCCGACCGATCGCCAAACCAGACCCTCTGGCCACGTCTCCGGTGGATGTGCCGAGGGTCTGGAGTCGTTTTGTGTGTGTGTGTGTCAAGGATTCATACGGGGGAAAAACTGAAAGTTTGAATGAGGTAGCTCGAGACCTTTTCAAATTCAATGCTTTGCTGTCATCACTGTTTTCGAAAGAGAAAAAAACAAAAAAGTTTTTTCACATTGTTGTTTAGTGAATATCTCTGTTGAATGTAAGATTTTACTGTGTATTTATTTGTATTTGGATGGACCAAGTGTTTGTGGAAGGATTTATGTCAGGCCTTCCTGTAGCTCCTAGCGCGACGCTGTAAGATAAAAGAGGCTCATGATTTACTTGTAGTCCCCCCCCCCCCCCCCCCCCCCCCGACTACAATGGTGTGAACATCCGTTCAGTTATGACCGTATAGTAAACATACTCAGGGTTTGTTATTTACAAAGTGCTGTGTTGTTTGGTGCATTAACAATACTTGAATATACGCACTTTTTTTTCCTCCCCCAGACCGACCTATAATGTTTTGTCCTGAGAAGAATGTATTTGTATTTGTACTTTTTTTGCAGAATTGGTATACTATTGTATTTGGATGCGTGTGTTGGTGTTTTATATTGAGACGTTATCATGGAAACTGAAAACGGTATTGTGTGTGCATGTCGTCGTGTTGTTGTAGCAGCAGCAGCAGCAGCAGCATTCCCTAGGGTCCAAAACGTGTCGTATTCACGACCGTTTCGAAGTCGTTGCGTTGGCATTGCGTTTGGCTCTGCGGCCGGTGGCTCGTTTGAAGCGTCCGGAAAACCCCGGGCGAGGAAACCAGCGTCGGAGGCGTGGGCCGTTTTAAGACAATACTTGTAAGAAGCAATACCTGAGTCATTGTGTGTGTGTGTGTGTGTGTGTGAGAAACAAACAATAAAGCGAATGAATCACGCGAGTACAGGGGGGTGGTGTGGTGTGTGTTGTTGTTGTTTCACTGTTTCCTGTTTGAACGCACCGAAGCTTTATTAGTCCGCCCGGTTGTAGTCCATTGTTCGTTTTTAATTTTTATTTGTTTTACGATGGAAGCGTTCCAGCAACAGTTAAACTCAAAGCGACAACGATGGTTTTCTTAAGACTGTCCACATTTTAATAAAAAACAAAAAGTTTCCAAGAGTAACAAGAAAAAAACAACATTTTGTGATCTCATCAAGCGTTTCCAACTACGTGATGACGATGTTAATCACACGTCGGCACGACGGAAGTAAACAAAATCATGACAATACTATTTTGAATCAACACACATTTTCCAGCATCTTGTCTGTTTTCCCTAAAATAATTAAAGTTTATTTTATTTTTTTGTTCTTTTTCCAACAGCAATGAATCCTATGTTAACAGTGTAGGGATGATGTAGCGCAACCTAGCGCCATGGCAACACAACCAGCAATTGTACACAAATGCAACGTCTATGGCCTAATGTCCTTTCGTGTTTCCGGGGGTCATGCATCGTAGGTTGAGGGCGACGTGTGTTCCGCTTTTTGAAACACACTTTAGTGTTTGATTTACCCCTTTTTTTTTTTTTCGTTCTTTTTATTTATTTGTTGACGTGTTTTGTCATATCATACAGAGTTCGCTGTCCACGTTGAGAGTCAGTTTGTCGGAAACAACTTGCAAACCCGCTTCAGTCCTCGAGTTTGCAGTAGAGTTGCAGTGGTCAAAAGAACAATGTTCTGGTCCTCTTTTCGTTTCTTTCTGCACATCTGTGGCTTGGAATGCCCCTTTTGTTTTGGTTACGACACAAACACGACACAAGCGTGGGGGGGGTGGGGGGGGGGGAACAAAATAACCCAACGTCCTCTCTCTCTGTTGTTGTTGCGATTATTTCCGAGAGCGTCGTTTGGTAAAGTCGTGCGCCAAAAGGTAATTCTGCATTCATGCTCGTGCCACCAGGTTGGGCTTCAGGCCACGTCTCATTATCGTACAGGGGTTTCCATGTAGGGATGGGGGAGAGAGAGAGATGGCGAGGGAGGATGGAGAGAGGGAGAGATGGAGAGAGGGAGAGAGGGAGACGGAAACATGAGGTGCCCTTGAGGGTGGGGTTGGGGGTGGGTATGAAGGTGGACAGAGGTACTCCTGAAGGGGCAGCAAACCACCCTCGTACCACCCCCGCCTCCCTGACCCCCATCTCTCCTGAGTAGTGCTCCTCCACCCCCTTTACCCCTCTCGTGAGATGGGCGGGTCTCTCTCAGCTTGGTTTGGGGTTGAAGGTGGGAGGGGGGTTGGAGGAGGGTGGGGGTTTGGTGAGGGGAGAAGGTGGAGGTGGAGGAGGGAGAGGCCCCTCAGAGCCCTCCCGCTTTAGCTGCACTTGCAGGACTTGACGATCATGTTGGAGAGCTGCTCCACCTTGGGCGTGCGGCCCACGTAGTAGAGGATGGTGAGAGGCTCCAGGTCCTGGGGGACGCAGCAGGGCGAGGCGGACGCCTCGGGGTTCAACGTGTTGTAGAGGCTCAGCAGCTGCGCAGGAGAAAGACACAAATCGAATCAAACCGCGGTCTGCTTCTCTTTTTCCAGTGTGTCGATGTGATCCTCTCACCTGAAGGATACCGGCCAGCACCACAGACCCTAATTATTTCTAATTTTACTGCTTGTACTTTTTGGTTTCCTTGTACTTTACTATGCATGCCATTTATTAGATTAGATTAGATTAGATTCAAATGTATTGTCATTGTACAGCACAAGTACAGTACAGCAAAAATAATTGAGCATCTAACCAGAGTGCAAATGTTGCAGTAAAGCGCATGGTAATATCATATCATTTACAGTTTAAATTTACAGGTTAAAAGACAGTCTAGGTATAAATGTGATATGAGCATAATAATAGGTATATGTATATACAGGTAAGTGAGAATTGAACAGGTAATGATCAGGGGTATGCAGGATACAAATATATAGATGTAAATGTATGTACAGGAGTAGGAGCAGTTACAATCAACAGATTTAAATATATATATATTGCAGGTACAGTAAACAGGTATCTTAGTAATAAATATGTAAACTATGGCACCCATTG
>CM051016.1:22246466-22271466 GCA_027704905.1 Muraenolepis orangiensis
CCAGTAACACCTGAGGCAACGAGGCTGCTTCCTAGGTGTGTTTGATGGGGAAGAGGGGAGCTGTCTCCTTGGTGACAAGGGGGGGGGGGGGGGGGGGGATCTGCCCGTTGGATGGATGACAGTCAGCACCCACTAGGAGTTAATGTGTGATGGGGTGAGAGAGCGAGAGAGAGAGAGAGAGAGAGAGAGAGAGAGAGAGAGAGAGAGAGAGAGAGAGAGAGAGAGAGAGAGAGAGAGAGAGAGCGAGAGAGAGAGAGAGAGAGAGAGAGAGAGAGAGAGAGAGAGAGAGACCAGCAGAGAGAGAGAGAGAGAGAGAAACCAGCAGAGAGAGAGACCAGTAGAGCAACAGCAATAGCAGTGGTACAAGTTCCCTCTAAAAATGCTTCCTGTTGGTCAGCACCCTGAAAAATGTTTTATATATATATATATATATATATATACTCTAATACCACTAAATGGTTTATTATTTTAACAGACCGAGCACATGCATGCACTGTTGAGAGAAGTAAGCACACGGCAGGCTCTTTTACGAGTCCAAGTGGAAAGAGACATTTTGCAGCCAAGCCAGCCATCGCTAATGTATTAGCTTAAGGCCTAGCGTTATTACCCAAACCTATTAGATAGCTGTCAGAATGGGCACCTATCTAATCACGGAGCTGTTTAAAAAAAAAAAATGTAGGGAATATTGGAACAGAGCTTCCTCTGAAAAGGGAAGTTCACGTTGTGTCACGTGACAGGAAGTCGCCTATCTCCCGGTATCTGTAATTCCAACGACCTACTATTTGACTTCGCGCTCTTCCTGAGATTATCTGATATTTCCATGTAGCTTTTTTTTATTTTTTTTACGTTTTTTTTCTCACGTGACTTTCCCTATTTATAGGAGATGATCTTAGTGTGCAATGAGTGCCTCCAGATATCTGTCCAGTGTTTCCACCACACAATCTGGAAGGAAACTCCGTCGCTTATACTTCCCCCTCGGTCTTCCCCCCTCTACGTTCCTATCCCCCCCTCCCCCTCACACACACACACACACGCACACACACACACACGCACACACGCACACACGCACACACGCACGCACACACGCACACACACACGCACGCACACACGCACACACGCACACACGCACACACGCACACACACACCCTCCAACTCACCCCTGCCTGTCTCAAAGAAGAACCTGGAAATTCCCTCCAATTTGAGACGAGATTTGAATTTCTAATCAAGTCCTTGGTTTCCTTTTGGATGACCTCATTTCCTCCCCCCTCCAATTAAATAGTTTAGTGTGTGTGTGTGTGTGTGTGGGGGGGGGGGGGGTGGAATCATTTTTTCTGCCCAGGGTATGATGAAGGTCATTTGTTCCATGTAGCAGAGTCTATGGGGGGGGGGGGGTTCTATTTTGTAATTAGGAGTGAATTAACATTTGTGTTGCGACCCCTAGCCCTCGTCATGGTCCAATCTGCTCAGAAGAACTTTCTACGGTCAGTCGGACCCCGGATTATGAGTCAACGTAGATCATGGCAACAAGCGTCTTTGAAAGGGCTTCGAGGCTCCAAGGAACTGAACGGTGAACCAAATGGGATCCCCTTTGAATACCAAGAGAGTCAAATATGTCCTTGAAATAATGAATTATTCATTCGTTAACTTTTCTTTCTTTTTCTTTAGAACCAATCAATGAAAATACATACCGTTTAAATTTTAAAGACATGACGCGTGGCACATGGTCATCCCTCATGAACATTCGACAATGAATTCAACGACAACGGGTCGTCGAGGAAGAGTTCCCGGGGAAAGATGCCTCATTTTCCTATTCCCTGCCCTCCCCCCCCCCCCCCCCGCGGATGGACTTCAGGAATCCAACGCTAACAACACTGCCCTGGAAGTCTGACCGCGGCTCTAAAAGCTGCACGTAAAAAAAAACACTGTCTGACCCAGACACAGCTCCCTGCAACCCCCACCCTCCTCCTCCCTACTCCCTCCTCCCACCTCCTCCCTACTGCCTCCTCCTCCTAACCCCTCCACCTCCACACCTCCCTCCAGCCTGGAGCTCCACCCACTCGCCCCCCCCCACCCCCACCCCCCCCTGCCTTCCCCTTATCGTCATGTCATGTCTGGCCTTGCAGGACCAGGTAGTCTGCAGCAGCAGGTTTGGGCTTCGCCGGCGACGTCATACGGAAGACCCCTGCTAAACACATGTACACCCTCACTTATTTTCCACAGTGGCCCCGCGGGAGGGAGGTGTGTGTTGTGGGGGGGGGGGGGGGGGTCTGCCTGTGATGTCACTCTCTCCAGAGCTATGCGGAGGGTAAACAATAGCAAATAATAGGAAGCCTGCCGGCCAGGGCAGGTGTTTACCAGCTGCTGTGGAGGAGGAGGCCGGTGCTCTTTGAACCGCCTCTGCCAGCCAAGCAATGGGATAGGACTCACCAAGGACATCATTTATATAACAGGGAAGACGGAGATTTTTTGCAAATTATTATGACTGAAGTCAAAATACGGGGAACCGTGGATCGGCTCAGTTACCATGTATCACGCCAGCTGTGGTAAGATTTCCCTTTTAACCCGCGCCAATGAGATGAAAATATGCTCGTTTGTGTGGTATTCTGTTTATCCACTGAGTTCTCTCCAAACACACACACACACACACACACACACACACACACACACACACACACACACACACACACACACACACACACACACACACACAAGCACACACACACACACACACACACACACACACACACGCACACACACAAAGAGACAAACACACACACGCACACACACACACACACACTGTTTAATGACTAATGAATGGAGGCCCGGCTCTGGTGCTGCGTGTGTGTGTACCGGGGGGGTCTCCACGTGGAGGTAGTGTGAGGGGGGCTCCACTAACATGATGGAGCTCTCCACTGGGACTCATGCATTTTTCCACTCGATCAAAGAGAAAGAGGAAAGAACGGCAAAGAGATGGGGGGGAGGGGGGGAATCTCTCTCTCTCTCTCTCTCTCTCTCTCTCTCTCTCTCTCTCTCTCTCTCTCTCTCTCTCTCTCTCTCTCTCTCTCTCTCTCTCTCTCTCTCTCTCTCCATATGTCTCTCTCTCTCTCTCTCTCTCTCTCCATATGTCTCTCTCTCTCTCTCTCTCTCTCTCTCTCTCTCTCTCTCTCTCTCGCTCTCTCGCTCTCTCGCTCTCTCCCTCTGCCTCTCTGCCTCTCTGCCTCTCTCTCTCTCTCTTTCTCTCTCTCTCTCTCTCTCATTCACTGGGATGACATCATTGTTCTAATATTCTGTGTATCAGCAACTCCGTCGTGTCCTCACTTTCTTTGGCCTGTGTCTCCTCTATCCTTACTAGTGGCTATAAAGGATGACCTTATCGCCGAAATATTACAACCTTTTTTCCTTGCCAGCTGTCAAGAACCACCTGTCTTGTTTCCAGTGGGGGGGGGGGGGGGTACAGAGGGTTTGTAGAGGGAGAATATAAGTCAATAATGCTAGGATAATTATCATTTGTGTTCGGCCGATGTCATTCTGCATACGTCGATTATATACAAATGCATAACATTCCACCGAGGGGATCATCCATATACGCTCCATCTTCATTTGAAGTACATTTCACGTTTTCTTTTAACACTATACCACACACTATACCAACCAACAGCCATGTATCAAGGTTTAAGAAGTGTTGGACCACCATTGGAACAACATTGTGATGCTCCAGAAGAAATCCATTTATACATTGATATTGCTGTCATTTAGTAGCCATTTTTCTTCAATCTTCTTCCCCAATCAATCAAACTAAAACACGAGACATTACTAAAAGCTTCAACTCAAAGAAAATATACTAATTCTGTTTTTACTCAGCCCGCAAACTCGAAAAAGTGAAACCCGACTATAAAACTCAAGACTTTCCTATCCCCAAAATGGTGAATGTAAAAGCCATTAGATTAAATAGAAAATGGCCACTGCAGTATTACTGCGGTGACAGACATTATGCTCCCAGATACTAAAACAGTCCTTGCTTTCTTAGGAAATTGCATAATGGAAAATGAAATAGAATACACCATTCTTTTTTTTTTTAATCCATCTTGGCAACCCATGCTATTGGGACACACACACACACACACACACACACACACACACACACACGTGCGCACACACACGTGCGCACACACACATACACACACAAACGTGCACACACGCGCACACACACACACACACACACACACACAAACGTGTGCACACCGGACACACACACACACACACACACACACACACACACACACACACACACACACACACACACACACACACATGCACCTTCAGGTTACATGCTAAGGGACAACAGACTGCCGGGGGGGGGGGGGGGGGGGGGGGGGGGCACTGTGTGACAGACAGTGTAACCCTAACCCTCCAGGGCAACAGACCATTTGCCGATGCTATTCCGGAGACCTCTGTTTGTTTTGGGAGGTCTGGCTACCTCTGACCCGTGTATATAAACACTGTTTAAGGACTGTGTGTTTTGAGTGTCAGGGGCACTTTGCAGAACCCATACAAATGGATTTGAATCAGGTGAGATACTTCTGCAGGAGCCAGATGATGCTCTGTATAGGGTGGAACAATCCAAACAGCTGTGGACCACCAACTGGTTATGCGCACAAATCAACTTCTACTCAACACAATTCAACCAGTGCACACGTTTTGGCTTGGCTACTAGTTTGTTTTTTCATGCGATATCATTCATATTCACGAGCAAGGTCATTTAACCATTACGCCCAAACCAATAAACGACCAATCCAGTGAAGACGGGGGATGGTAACAGTGGGCAAATATAGTTAAATTCAAGGCCATAAAATTGGAAATGAATTATTGAAGTTGGCGATGTTAGACTTAACTGCCTGAGAATGTTTCCCTATTCGGGATCCGTCAGACGTTCGTGTGTTAGAGTTCCCATGGCTTTGGTGTGAGGTATGCCCGAGGAATGGAGCTCCTTCAAATTAAACTGTTTACTTTGCGCACTCTATTGCGCGCAGTGGTCCAGTGCGCACAGGCCGCGCGTAAAGGCTGCGTGGACCTGAATTAGGCAAACGTTGATTTATAGTTATAAAGAGTATTTTTTTAGTTTTGGTTGGCCAGCTGCTAACACGTTACTTAATAACCACTTTATATGCCATTGCATTTCAATATATGTGTATATTTATTTAATCGGAAGTGTTTTGGGCACGTGTTTTTGGTAATTGATTTAGCAGGCTCATAAACGGAGCAGCCTATAGTTCGAACACACAACACGTCGGTCTGCCAGCAACAGAAAGGACTATCCGTGTGGTTTTACGATGTGATTAAGAACGAAGGTGACCACTTACTGTTTTCTGGCGGGCCGTTGATCATGTTGAATTTGTATATTTCTTTGGCATAGTACTCGGTCTCCGTGTTATCCTGACCACAGCTCTGCTGCCGGTCTCTCCCCAGCTCCTCTATCAGCTCTTTCGTGCTGTTGTAAAGCGCCAACACTTGCAGTGGTACTTGATTAGGACCGATTGTTTGCGGCGGACTGGTCAGACGAAGTTTACTGAGAATCTGCCCTCGGATCGCCTCTACTCTCTTCTTCTTTATGTGGTCGATGTCCACTGTAGTGCAAGTGGATAGCGACAAAGTCATTGTAACGCAATTTGAGATAAGGAACAACAGAAGTGCCTTGCACAAATCCATATTCCCTTCTTATATATATATATGCGTATACTATATACTCACAACGCAATGTGTGTTTTCAAGTTAAGAAGCAAATAACTTAATTCCGAGTTGAAAAGTGTTCCCTATCTATTTTTCATTATTTCGTTCCGATGAATCCCATTGGGTCAGGTGTCATCTGTGCAAAATGGCATAAATAATCCATGACATTTTCTTTATGAAACGAGACAGACTCTTCATTTCAGCATGTTGTCCTTCTCTTCATCCCGCTTGCCGAACACACACGCCTGCGTTTTCTTCTTCGATCACAGGGCATCAGTCTCGACACCACATTTCAAGTTTTCCATCGCATGGGCTCTTCTCATTCACTTGTGCTCTGCCGCTCCACCGTCCGACCGATCTCCCACTTTCCAAACACTCAACAGATGTAATTTCTTCTCTCCGCTGGGCTTTACTTTATACTCAGCCTGACGTCTTGGGGAGAGGGCGGGACTGCAATATAAAGCCTCATGTGATTTGCAATAGGACTTCATAGGACGTCTATATAATAGTTCGATTATTTAATAAAAATTTCAATTCAATTGCTTTATTACGGTGATACGATGACTGAAACAAATGAATATTATTGAAACTAGTGTTTGAAATGTTTTTGTATATTATACTATAATACAAATTAACCACTCCGAATACACATATTGTCACACTTGCAATGATATCATTTTGGTATTCTCAAAACACACTAAATCAATTAGGCCTACGCTGTCATAAGGAGAGGATTTATTAGAAAATCTTCCTGCAACTCCGCAACTCTGCCTCCTTATCATCCATCTCATAACAGACAGTCGTCGAAAAAACGCACTACAGCGACATCTAGTGGATTGCAACGGCAGTGTAGTTTCGCAAATGCTTTTTAATTTTTTTTTATAAAATAGTTTGCACATGCTGGGTTCTTGAATTAATTATACGGTCGTGGGAAATACAAATAAACACATGTTTCTTTATGATCATGAAGCTGAACGCGCCGCCTCTCCTCCTGATTGGCGTCACTATGGAGACCGTTGCTATGTGACGCTTGTTGCGCTCCAGGAAGACGCTTCGCTCGCTAGCGAGAAGGAAAACATGGACGACAGCCTTCAACTGGGAGATAACGGAGTTGTAAAAAATGTAAGTTATATGCTCGTCTTATGTTGTACAGTATCTACGTACTGTCATAGACATGGCTCCGTGTTGTTGGCTTCAGGCTTTTACAAGATAGCCACGACATGCTGGCCGTGTTGTGGTAGCAGCTAGCCATAGCCTTGTTTGCTAGGTAGGCTAAGCGAGAATGCTAACGGCAGACACATGAGAGTCGTTTTCTTCCCCTTTGCATTCACAATGGGAGCACACCGAATAACGTATTGCTCTCATTTTAAATATAAACCCCGACTATGGTTGTTGACTAACTACGATTACTTACTGTTGTGTACAACTACAACTAAATTGTCTAGCAAAAGTTTAGAAAGTGCCATATACAAATTGTGTGTAGTGCCTTTTGGCTCACGTCTTCCATTCTAATACATGTATTAACATCTTTCTATGAATGCAGTGCCATTGCATTTTACAAATGTTACATAGCTAGCCCTATAGGACACTATATAACATATAGCATGTACAAAGTATAAGTTGTGCATTGCTCATCTACACTGTACTAAATTAAGGATGTATTGTAAAGTGGTGCCTTATACCGACTTATAAGGGGTAGTTGTAGGCTTGTTGTTGCTTAGAGAAATTAATTGCTTTAAATCACTATTACACATGAACACATTTTCTTTTACATTTGACTATTCCCTTTACTATTCCCTTTAGGCTACTATTCAGTACATATTAATAGCAAAAGTTAGGTTGTGATTGTTTCTTGAAGACCAGAACAATATGTATTTTTGATTGATTTGAGTGGTAGTTGATGCATCATAACCAAGCCACTGTTTGTGTCACGTGTCTCTTTCTGTCTTCGTGAACTCCCTCAGGTGGCGAAGGCCGGCCGCCGCGCACGCCAAGCTGCAGCGCCCACGCCCCTGGAGGAGTCTCGCCGCGTTCGGAAGTCCTCCGTCACCTCCGCCACCGGAGAGGTATTGTCATCGGTTGACGAGTGTCATGTCACATCGTGGTCATAATTTCACTCCACCGTTAACGGGTTGTATCACACATCTCATTTTGCTCTTCTTCCATGCGTGCACGTTTCCCCAGGATGAGGATGAGGTTGGTAGCGTGAACGAAACGGTGAATTGTAGCTTTTAGAGTTGTGTATTTGTAGAGCTTCAGATCATGGCTTTATACCATCCACAACCTGCTTTCACTACGTTTAATCATTCAATACCAAGTTTCCTTTCCTGTCTGTTGATATTCAGACTTATTTTAAATGCCTCTCTCTTTTGATTAGCCGACTCTAGCAGGCTATTGATGGTATAAAGTTATGACGCAGTAGTCATGGTGTTTCCAACCTTTTTTTTGGTTAAAATATTCTTCATGGTCTTCACGTTAACCTTGTTTTCTACCTTCAAAATTGTAGTTTTTTCCTATCCTATGATGTTTGTGATGTAATACCAGGAGACCCATTCTTACTGCATACTTAGGCTTTGCTTGTTAACCCATTGAACTCCAATGAAGTTCCAGCCCATATATAGTCCTAAAATAGTGCCCAGCAAACCCTAATCTAGGTATGGGCAGAAGCTCTTGTGAACCCATGGCATCCAATTCAAAGCTGTCCACTACAATCTCATGGCCATGCCTCAGCGTCGGCCCGGGTGCTGCAGCAGGGAACCATAGTACCTGCCGTTAACTCATGAAAGCTTTGTAATGGCTCAGTTAATCACATAGGAGCGTCTTCTGTGCAGGTGCCCTTGAGTCATTTAGGTTCATTTCTAAAATGTCCCAAGAGGACCCCAAGTCAACTAACATAGCTACAATAGCTACAGTATGTACAGAGGACATTGGCGCCACTGTTGTGGATGATCCACAACAGTTGCGCTTTAACTTTGTGAAGCATTTTTGGGTATCTTGGAAAAATGCTCTATTTATCTGTATTCTTCTTCTTCTTCTTTCATGATCATTTTTTTAAACCTGATTCAGACTGAGTTGATAAACAAAACCGCCTTTTTTTTTTTTTCTCTTTTCTGCTGCCCTACTTGGTCAGACATCGGGACATTCTGCAACATGAGTGAATGCATTTAACTCCCACTAACTACCTCACTTCCCTCTCATTGGCTGTGCGTCCTGTCCCCTCACGTTGGCACACTGCGAGCCCGCCAACATTCCCAAAGCACGAACAAAGAATTCCAACAATCCTTTTTGCTGTTGGCTAATGTTCCCAAATTAGGCCAACTTCCCTTAATGCAAGAACAGTATTCTCGCGCCCTCTGTGACCCGCTCCGTACATGCAATACATTTTTCCAGAATGTCGTGAGACTGGGGTGAGGTTTATTTGTAGACTTGGTTTATCGGCCCTGGCCCCCTTCCTCCTAAAATACCCAAGCGATTGGTCACATTCTTGACATCCTTCTAAGAAAGAAAGAAAGAACGACCACGAGCTGAATTTGTGTTTTCATTCGTTCTTCGGGTTGGACGACCACAAATGTCTTCCCCAGGGAGACCGTCGGAAGATCCTAAATAAGGAAACTCCAGGGCTGAGCTAATTGCTTGAGTATCCACTTCCATTTTACTACGGCTATTTGAGTTCATATTTGGGCATGGAGTGGATGTTCCACATCACTCTTGTTGTCCCAGATACTTTGTGTACCACAACAATCTAGACAAAGATTATCTTATCAGATAATTGACTCACATACTAAAAGTTGTTGATCTACAGTTGCCTGGTAATATGATATTGTTTATTGATTCATAGTGTTAGTCAGCAATTCAAATGAACACAAACTACTTCATAAAACACGTGTGGCCTAATGGATGACTTTAAAGTGAGTGCTTTATCTCATTAGGCCTTATATAAAATAGGCCTTATGTAAATCATAACTATGCAATAATATTACATTAATATAGTGTTGGTAAGTAACTTTGCTTTGTACTCCTCAGGGCTAATTAATTGGACTTCCCCTGTTGTACTGATTGCTTGGAATTTGTGGACTTATCCGGTCTAGGCGGTTCTGTTTAGTGCAACATGTGAGCAATTCAGTAAAGTAGCCCTCCTTTCCGCCTGTCCAACTTCATACTGACATTCAGATTTATAAATGAGTTAAGGGGTGCCAGCCATGAAAGATTATTTCCTATTTCACGTTGAACAAAAATAAATTCTTTCTTGGGTACTTTGTCCTCTGCAGACCCAATTTGGGAAATGAAAAAAATGTTGTGCTTTCTGCTAATGTGTTTGTCCAGCGCTCGGCCCTCACATGCTCCGTGGACAAACTCATTCATTCAAGTGCTGCTCTCTCTCCGAGCACAGCTGGCCCCGGGAAACCGGCGCGCAAACTCAATGGACTATTTTCAGCGCTGTTTCCAGAATCAAAGAATGAGGAGGAGGAGGAGGAGAATGAGAGGGATTTATTTTCTTCTTGTTGTTGTTCTGGCTGCAAAGCTATTTTGGGTCAAACCTCGTGCCCCCCCCCCCCCCCCCCCCCCCCTGTGACACTTGTGTGTGTGTGACAGTTCCCACACTCTCTTTCTCCATATGCGCCGTGTGTGCTCTGGGGATTGAGTAGCATTGAACGCGATAATAAACAACGCAATGGTCTCCATATAGCCCCCCCTCTTGAGCTCCACATACCAGTCGCAGTGCGTTCATGTGACTTCATGTGCTCAGGATTGTCGCCGTGCAACAATGTGTGGTGAACTCCATTTAATCATAGTGCGTCATAGCTGAACTGTATCGACGGAGAACAATGTCTTACATGTGTACACGGTTTTATATACAGTATATATATATATCGGTGGATTGTCTACTCCAAGTAGGGAGTAAGTCCTCACCCCAAGTAAAAGAGTTCAAGTATCTCGGGGTGTTGTTCTCGAGTGAGAGGACGATGGAGCGTGAGATTGACAGGTGAATAGGTAGTATTCGGTGAGAGGACGATGGAGCGTGAGATTGACAGGTGAATAGGTAGTATTCGGTGAGAGGACGATGGAGCGTGAGATTGACAGGTGAGTAGGTAGTATTCGGTGAGAGGACGCTGGAGTGTGAGATTGACAGGTGAGAGGACGATGGAGCGTGAGATTGACAGGTGAGTAGGTAGTATTCGGTGAGAGGACGATGGAGCGTGAGATTGACAGGTGAGTAGGTAGTATTCGGTGAGAGGACGCTGGAGCGTGAGATTGACAGGTGAGTAGGTAGTATTCGGTGAGAGGACGATGGAGCGTGAGATTGACAGGTGAGTAGGTAGTATTCGGTGAGAGGACGCTGGAGCGTGAGATTGACAGGTGAATAGGTAGTATTCGGTGAGAGGACGCTGGAGCGTGAGATTGACAGGTGAGTAGGTAGTATTCGGTGAGAGGACGATGGAGTGTGAGATTGACAGGTGAGAGGACGATGGAGCGTGAGATTGACAGGTGAGTAGGTAGTATTCGGTGAGAGGTCGATGGAGCGTGAGATTGACAGGTGAGTAGGTAGTATTCGGTGAGAGGACGATGGAGCGTGAGATTGACAGGTGAGTAGGTAGTATTCGGTGAGAGGACGATGGAGTGTGAGATTGACAGGTGAGAGGACGATGGAGCGTGAGATTGACAGGTGAGTAGGTAGTATTCGGTGAGAGGACGATGGAGTGTGAGATTGACAGGTGAGTAGGTAGTATTCGGTGAGAGGACGCTGGAGCGTGAGATTGACAGGTGAGTAGGTAGTATTCGGTGAGAGGACGATGGAGCGTGAGATTGACAGGTGAGTAGGTAGTATTCGGTGAGAGGACGCTGGAGCGTGAGATTGACAGGTGAGTAGGTAGTATTCGGTGAGAGGACGATGGAGCGTGAGATTGACAGGTGAGTAGGTAGTATTCGGTGAGAGGACGATGGAGCGTGAGATTGACAGGTGAGTAGGTAGTATTCGGTGAGAGGACGCTGGAGCGTCAGATTGACAGGTGAATAGGTAGTCTTCGGTAGTAATAGCGGTATCGGGTGCACTTTACCGCACCGTTGTGACCAAATGAGAGCTGAGCCAGAAGGCAAAGCTCTCGATCTACCGGTCAGTCTTCGTTCCTACCCTCACCTATGGTCATGAACTATGGGTAATGACCAACGGACAAAGGACGAGGTTGCGAATACAAGCGGCCTCTCCCTTAGGGTTAATGTGAGAAGCTTGGTCAGTAGAGCGGTTGCTCCTTCGAAAGGAGAAAGGAGCCAGTTTAGGTGCTTCGGGCATCTAGTAAGGATGTTTCCTGGTCACCTACCAAGGGAGGTTTTTCAGGCACATCCAGCTGGAAAGAGACCACGGGGCAGACCAAGGTACAGGTGGGGTGATTACATCTCCACACTGGCCTGGGAACACCTCGGGATCCCCCATTCAGAGCTGGTCCGCCAGGGAGAGGGAAGTTTGGAGTCCTCTGCTAAAGTTGCTACCTCCGCGACCTGACCCGGATAAGCAGTAGACAATGGATGGATGGACAACACAGAAGGCTGGTCTTGTTTATGTCCTTTTTGTTGAGCAAAGGAAATCATTCCAAGGCTGCCGACTTTTCAGAAGGCCTTGACCAGTGCTAGAATTGGAATCAAAGAGATGCCAGTACTGTAGTTCGCAGGGCGAGGCCGTAATTCTAGGTCTCCACAACAAACAATTCTTACATTTTAAAGTAGCATTGTGTACAATTATTAGTTTATTCTCTCGTGTGGCGGCAGGATAACTCTGGCTTGTGAACCGGAAGGTCACCGGTTCAAATCCCCGGAACGCCTGGGCACTGCCGAGGTGCCCTTGAGCAAGGCACCAGACCCCTCCACTGCTCCCCGGGCGCTGTATATAAAAATAGCTGCCCACTGCTCCTAATACTAGGGATGGGGTAAATGCAGAGAGACTCATTTCACTGTGTGTTTACCTGTGTGTGACCAATAAAGAGGATTCAATCCTCCAGTCTTAGACTCGGGCAAATCAGAACCGGCTGAGCCGAAGCAAGAAGTCAGGCTTGACATTAACTATCAGTGCTGGGCATATATTTACGATTATTTATTCAATCCAATAATAAATAATGCATCTAAATATGTTCTAGATGCATATGCACGTCCCTAACCCTGGCAGTGTCTATGCCATGATCAACCAGCTGCACACGATTGAGGACAAATCAATTCCACTTTTTTTTTTTAATGTTGGACAGGTACAGTCGACATGTTACACAGTGCTAAAAATGCAAAAGAAACGACCAAAAATCTGTGCTTTGAAATCAGGGCTGAATGTCTAAATGTGAAAACTATTGGTTTCCTAAAGCTGGCTTGTCCTTCCAGGGGGGCCCGCCTCAGAAGCCGGCCCGCAGGCAGGGCGGCTGGGCAGAGGAGAGCTCTGGATCCGGCTCTGCCAAGTGAGTGCACGTCTGTTTCTCCTCCCTCCCCCGCCCCCCCCCCCCCCCCCCCTCACCCTCCTCAATTGCATCCATGTTACGTCAGGCGAAACACAGGCTCAAAAACGAACGCACCAAAAAGGCGGGACACCCGGGAGCCGTTGTTGTTATGTGTTATTATTAATGAACCCTGGTGCCGTCCACTGAGCTTATTTATCAGCGCATATTTGGCAGCGGCGCTGTGAATCAACAAGGTTAGCGGGAGCCCGTCCGAGCAGGCCGCCCGTCGTTCGTCTTCATCTGAAGCGCGGGGGCCCGTAATTGACGTGGTTAATGCATCAGCCACAGGAGGGCACTGTTAGTCAGCTAGCTACTTCATCACGAGGGGACCCGAGCCACTTAATCACCTCCTGTACCGCCGCTGTCCCGCTCACTCGCCTCCGCGGCAGGAGAGAGGAGAGAGGAGCGCCACACACGGCCTTTCTCACAATATACAGATGGAGAGCATTTTCCTGAATTTGCATAACAAATATCGGGGAGTGGTTGACTGAAACCCACTCAGACTTTTTTTTATTTTTTTTTATTTTTGCTGAAGCTGATGTTTAGTTTTTTTTATTCCAAAAATGATTAAATAGCATGTGTGTGTGTGTGTATATGTGTGTGTGTGTGTGTGGGGGGGGGGGGGGGGGGGGAGGGGCTACAGCCACTGTTGTTTTCTGTACTCTCGGTACACTCTCTCTCTACTCACTCTTTCTCCTCCATGTCGTCCCAAAAGTTCATTAAGGTCTGGATCCTCTGCGGTGGATGCTTCTGCATAAAGCCTTTGAATGTTTTCTGTGGAGATGGATGGAGCTGTATGAGTGGACAGAGAGAGAGAGAGAGAGAGATTGATGTGGTGAGAGATAGATGTGGAGAGAGAGATGTGGAGAGAGAGAGATAGATGTGGTGAGAGAGAGAGACAGAGAAAGAGAGATGTAGAGAGAGAGAGAGAGAGAGAGACAAAGACAGATGGACAGAGAGAGAGAGAGAGAGAGCGAGATAGGGAGAGAGCAGCACTCGATAGGTCTTTGTTTCGGACCACAGAAGGTCAGCGCGTGGCCTCACCCTGCGTGGTGTGTGGCCCTGACTCGAGTCCGGAGGTACAAGAGGTGTTAAACAAAGTCATTTTTCTTCTTCTTTTTTCCCCCCCCTCATCCGTGCGTTGATCCTCTGTGAAACAAAGTCGCGAGGTCTCCTCTCCTCAATGTCACCCCCCCCCCCCCCGTGCTCCATCACGCCCGCCCTCCCTCCCTCCCTCCCGTCCTTCTAATCCCGGGCGCAGAAATCCCCCGGATTTGTCGATCTATCACGCCTAATTGACACTAAATGATCTGTCGGTTTATTGATGAACCTTTGAAGCCGGGTTGTCACAATATATTTTATCCCTTTTACAACTTTTCTTTTTTTCTTCTTTTCTTTTTCCCCCCAGACAGCTTTAGCCGTGTCTGTCGCTCTGCCCTACATGAGTCTTAATCACGGCGGCGGTAATGTGCCTTTAAGTGCCGTCACCCTCCGCCCCTCTGGCCAGGACAACCCGTCCAAGGGCAGCTGCAGGGAGGAGGACTCCCGGGTTACGGTTAGCCCTCTGGCGGGGGCCCCCGGTGGGACGTTATTAGCACATGAACTGCCCCGTTGTTGTAGGCTTATAGGGGAAGAGATGCGAGCGAGGGGGGGGGGGGGGGAAGGATTATTGGGATGGGTTTTAGTTTTTTCTCTTCTCTTTTGCTTCATTGTTTCTAAATTGTTTGTCGTTTGTAAAAAAAAAAAAATAGACTCAAAACTAGCTTGTTTTGGTAGCGTTGATGCTTTTTGACGGTTTGGTTTTAGATCTGGAAAATGGTGGATCCGTTGAAAGGCTCCTGGAATTGGTTGCCTTTATAGAAGACAACCAATACTACCAACCCCCAAATCATTATTTACAATGTAATACTCTATAGTATTTATTTTTCTTGAAAAAAGTATGCATCAAAATGTTCAAAACAGTGTGGGCCTATAGTTTACCTCCAAAGCCAGTAGGGGGCACTAGCTAACCAGCGCAACAAGCAGAGGTAGCTCACAAAAAGAAATCCGAAGAATTAGAAAGTGCTCGGGTGTTGACCTGACAACCACACACATCAATAAACAGTTAATTAAGGCTTCTTATGATTTTAATTGGTACATTTCCAGTAGTACTTAGCGCTATTTAAATGAACCGTTGGGCCCTGCCTCGTTTGTTTTTACTTTTATTTAAATGAATTGATCTGGGAAATTTCTCTGAGGTTTCGGGGGAACTCTTGCTTGATTAAAAAAAAACAACAACAACTAAATGGAGAGGCGTTAAAGGGCTAAATAAAAGGCCATGATTTGGGGTTGGGTTTGCCTAGGGTCAAGCTGGTGTGTGTGTGTGTGTGTGTGTGTGTGTGTGTGTGTGTGTGTGTGTGTGTGTGTGTGTGTGTGTGTGTGTGTGTGTGTGTGTGTGTGTGTGTGTGTGTGTGTGTGTGTGTGTGTGTGTGTGTGTGTGTGTGTGTGTGTGTGTGTGTGTGTGTGTGTGTGTGTGTGTGTGTGTGTGTCCACTGAGTAGCATTACTAATCACAGACCAACAGGATGCTGGTCTCGAGAGTTTCTAAGGAGTGGTGATAGGTCGACTTATCCAGATGTTTTAACATTTTCTGCTTTTTCTTTTCCTGGAAATATTTGTAATTGTTCATTCATTGTAATGTATGTATGTATATATATATATATATATATATATATATATAGTGTGTGTGTTAATGGTGGTCATCATTTCCATTGGTCCTTCCAGGTCTTCCAGAAGACCCCCAGTGGAGGACCTAGAAGAGTAAGTTGTATTTCATCATCGTCCAGGAAAAAAACCCCCGCTGATTGAGCGAAACGGAAAAAATTGTACTTTAAAATGATGACTTAATTTCTAGGTTTCTTTGTTTGTTTATTTGTCCCGTCCCCCCGGTCCCCCCCGTCTCGGTAAAGTGCAAATTGGGTTCAGTACTTAAAAAATCGTCCTTGGTTGCAACTAATCCTCGCCTTCCAAGAACAATCACTTAACGTGATTAAAAGAACAAGAGAGGGAACAAAACAACCCGTCAGAACCCCGTGACTGACTTGTCACCACTTTCATTGCTGTGGGGAGCCAACTTCTCCTTTCAATATTATTTTTTTTCCCCCCTTTGCTGTCATTTTGGGAACTGGAGTACACATCTCTATAAGTAGGGGGGGGGTGGTGGTGGTGGGTGGGTGGGTGGGGTGGTGGTGGGCGGGTGGGTGGGTGGGGGGGGGGTGGTGGAGCGGGTGGGTGGTGGGCGGGTGGGCGGGTGGGGATGTAGGGTTGCAGTAGAGGACATGATGCTCCGTGTGCTGTACGACGGAGACGAAGCGGTCATTTGGAAACAAAGCCTGTTTACCGACTTTATGGGTGCCGTCCCTGTTTCAGTAAAAAAAAAGTCCCTCAAATCAGGTATCCTCCTTTGTCCTATCACATCACACAATGGCCCATTACCTCCAGCCTCACACTCCAAGCTATAGGTTTTGTCTTTTTGGTTTTTCATACATTATCCTTGATCTGATCTAAAATTAACAGAGGTGATCACACCGACTCCCATTGGCAGCGGTAGCGAGGAGTCTTACTGGCGTACAGGCAAGTGTCATTCAAACTTCACATCACAGATGGAGAGCCAGCCTTCTCTCCGTCCAGTAAACGGGAGAGAGGAGAGGGACAAACGGGCCAATCGGCAGAGCGCGGCAACCCGTTCGGAACGGTAAATTGTTTAATTCACTCACGCTTTTTACGACTTCCATGTTTCCGCAGCCGCCGCCTACAACCGCAGACCCCCCGCGGCTCGGACGACGAAGGAGGTGAGAGGCTTCTCAGCGTGTGCCCTGTGTCTGCTCAGGGGAGGAGGAAGAGAGGATACCTCTGGTCCCCCCTCCCCCCCCCCCCCGAGTCTTGCTTTAGTCTGAGCCATGTCGTATCAACGCTTCCTCTCAAACGGTTACCTGATTTTTTTCATTATGTTTCATTATGTTTCATTAATGTTTTTAAGCATAGCTTTTTTTTTTAATTATGTTTTTTTTCTTTTTTTTATTAAGAACCACAGAAATAGTAAGAATGGAGGTCAATTCCCTATGAACCTGGGCAGCACAAAGAATGATATCAGTACGATTTTGGTGTGTGTGTGTGTGAACGTGTGTGTGTGTCGAATGGATGACTTATTCGTAGACTTACTTCAAGTCCACAGGAAACCCTCAAGTATTAAGCAAGCACGATCTCTGGTCGCACAGCATTTAGCGGCACACAACCTCGACATTGACACGGTGACCAGCGGCCACACACACACACACACACACACACACACACACACACACACACATTGACACACGCTTTAGCCCGAGCGTGGCCGCTCTGGTCATGTCACCTCAGGGCCGGACTCTCCACACCACAAACAGAGAGTGTGTGTGTGTGTGTGTGTGTGTGTGTGTGTGTGTGTGTGTGTGTGTGTGTGTGTGTGTGTGTGTGTGTGTGTGTGTGTGTGTGTGTGTGTGTGTGTGTGTGTGTGTGTGTGTGTGTGTGTGTGTGTGTGTGTGTGTGTGGTGTGTGTGTGTGTGTGTGTGTGTGTAGAGAGAGAGAGAGAGGAGGGGCTCGTTTCAACAAAGCGTTGCTGGGGATAATTGTTCTGTTCTCTGGCCGGCAGCAGCAGGGGAAATAATAGTGGAAATAAGAGAGCAGAGTGCACTCGGTTAGCCGTTACCCCTCGCTGAAGGACCTGCAGTATATACATACCATATACATGAGATACTATATAACGTTATCGTAAGCCCTACAATATATATATATATATACATTTATTTATTTATTTATATACACGACACACACACACACATTTAACAGCAGTACAAAGATGAAGAAGATGTTAGATGTTATGTACACCATGCGTTGGTCACATTCTGTAATGGTCTTTGGCTGCAATTTGAATACGGTTCTAGCTACTTGAGTTGAATGTAAAGTATAAAGTATGTCAGTGTTTTTAGTATATATATATATATATATATATATATATATATATATATATATAAAATGAAGGGCTTACGATAACATTATGTACTATCAACTAGTGGTAACCGGCCACTCTATATATATATATATATATATATATATATATATATATATATATATATATATATATACATACATTTAAGGGACATAAGGATGCTACAATTTATTTAATTGAATTCCAAAACAAGAAAGATCTAAATAGTTTTCTTAAATGGGAAGCTCTGTCTCTAGCTTTTGCTTCTTTTTTTTTTTTTTTTTTTGTTCAATGATCTTGATACATATTTCGTTGTGACTATAAAATTAAATCCGCACGCGATTCATTTTGCATTAGGATGGCCGATTTGTCACTCTTTGTTAATATTACTGATATACAGAAATAGTGTGTGTGTGTGTGTCGCTTTGAAGGGCCATTTCGATGGTGCGGCGTGGCCCTCTTTCCCAGTCACCGCCACTGGGAAGAGTATTACTCTGTGGGGGGAGACCTCTTAATACGGACCTGGAGGCAGGGGCACTGGAAATTACAGTGCTGAGGGTTAGTGAGATAGCCCCTGCCATCTTGATTGTGTCCCCTGCCCTTATCCCTTATGTCCACCGGCTACAAGGAGGGAGAGGGAGAGGGAGAGAGAGAGAGAGGGGGAGAGAAAGAGGGAGAGAGGCATGCCCAATCCCCTGCTTCCATCTCACCATCGGCTGGCCCCTCAGCCTCTGCTTCCCCTGTCACTTAAAATAGCAGCGCTATCACAAACACACTCATCTGTTTCATGTCTCTCCCTCTTTCTTTCTTTTTTTTCTTCTTCTTCTCCCTCTTCCTCTTCCTCCTCCTCCTCCTCCTCCTCCTCGTCCGGGATCTGTTGCATTGAGTCCCGTAAGGCTTCCAATTGGATTCTGTGACGAGGCAATCATCATTTGACAAATACTCTCCGCCCCCCCCCCCCCCCCCCAACCCAAATTCATGCTGAGATTACAGGAGCCCCATGTGATGTGTGTGTGTGGATAAGGGTTCCCCTCTGTGCTGAAGAGAAAGCGAAAGAAAAACTAAATGAGAAAGCGTCTGACTGGCGCAGAGCGCCCGCCAGGGCCGTGGAGTGGAGTCCTCTACGTCCTACAGCAAAACCATCCCCCTTTTTGATATTTACATGCTCCGACGACGGGAGGAAAAACGGAGCACCGGCCGCGGTAACAAGGACACGCTTGGGCTCACTCCGCCGACCGGAGGCAAAGCCACCTTGATGGACGTCCAGGCTCGGGGACATGTAGCGCCACCGTTCATGTTTGCCAATGTGGTGGTGGTGGTGGTGGTGGAGGTGGTGGTGGTGGAAACCTTCCCTCCCTGCTTCTCTCCATCCCTCCCTCTCTCTCTCTCTCTCTCTCTCTCTCTCTCTCTCTCTCTCTCTCTCTCTCTCTCTCTCTCTCCTCTCTCTCTCTCTCTCTCTCTCTCTCTCTCTCTCTCTCTCTCTCTCTCTCTCTCTCTCTCCATCTCTCTCTCTCTCCATTCTGATCAAGTTGCCCTTTGAAATAAGAAAAAAGGGAGAAATAACCAGCTTGTTTAGAGTGGGCGGTCGAAGCCCCCCCTGTTGACCTCCTGGTAATAGGTTGGATTTGAAGCTCATTTAAAAAAATGTTGTTCTCTTTATTGTTTTCTCTTTTTTTCCCTCTAATAGAGTTTGCATATAGAAGGTGATATTGCTTCGGCTGCTTAACATTGAACTCTGATGGAATTGTGTTGATGGTGCATTATTGGCCGAAATGGGCTAAGAAGGGGGGGGGGGGTGGGTTGGCGGGGGGGGGGGGGGGGGTTGGCGGGGGGGGGAGGTGATGGGAGACAACCTACTGGGAAGCTATTTGCAAGGGGCCGGACGGGGGAGGCTTTTTGATGTCATTGCACTAAGACCATTAAATTTGATTGGGGGTCCGGGGGGGCCAGATTCTGCTGAACACGGTGCTTTGTAAATGAGAGGACAAAGTGTCACGGGGGGCCTCATGAATATGAAATACCCGTGCCCGCGTTTATTTGGATATCAGAAACACAGATGAATCTTGTCAGCGGCTAAACGAGCATGGCATTTTTTATTTTTTGGTAAATTAGAAAAGCAGAGAGGGGGGGGGGGGGGTGGGGGGGGGGGGGAAGGAAGGAAAGGAAAATAAATAAGTTTTTAACAGAGTATGAGTAACAGAGTATGGCGCCCTTTGTGTGTAATTGGAGGAGAGTTAATGGCTTTCAACTAGTTGCTCTTCACCACTGACGGGACCACAGATCACACATATTTGTCCTTTTTTTTTTTTTAGTTGGGACCGTTTTAACAACGTAGGTACGCACAACTGAAGGAATTTCTCCTAAACTGTGGTTTATTTTCTGCAGGTATTCTGAAGGAATAGTGGATGTGTTTTTCCCATCGGATGAGGACTCCCCATCTCCTCGCCTCCATTTAGCAGAGCTATTGACTTTCCCCCCAGGCCACAGCGCTGTGTTTAGAGATTACTGACAACCCTCCCCCCTGGAGCTCTCTCTCTCTCTCTCTCTCTCTCCCCCTCTCTCTCTCTCTCTCTCTCTCTCTCTCTCTCTCTCTCTCTCTCTCTCTCTCTCTCTCTCTCTCTCTCTCTCTCTCTCTCTCTCTCTCTCTCTCTCTCTCTCTCTCTCTCTCTCTCTCTCTCTCTCTCTCTCTCTCTCTCCCCCCCTCTCCCTCTCTCTCTCTCTCTCTCTCTCTCTCTCTCTCTCTCTCTCTCTCTCTCTCTCTCTCTCTCTCTCTCCCTCTCCCTCTCCCTCTCTCTCTCTCTCTCTCTCTCTCTCTCTCCCTCTCCCCCTCTCTCTCCCTCTCCCTCTCCCACTCAGCTGTGTCTCTGTCCAGGTGTATGTTCTTATAGGAGGAGTTGATGTGCCATGTGGGTATTCCATCAATGACACTCACCACAAACGATGTGTAGCGGCAGTCTGGTTGTTTTTAGTGGAACAAAGACATCCGCTCCCTTGTTTTATTTTCGTTTTTATGGAAACGTAGCCCACGTTTTATGAACCTCCTCCTCGGGTCTTTTTTTTATTCAAATTTCAGAGGTAATTAGTCAGTCATTATTCAGCCAGAGAGCAAGGTTATTACGCACGTGGATCCTCGTGCGGGGATGTGTTGAACACACGAGCCCATTGTACCTCTCTGTTCATTATCCAAAATGGTATAGCTCGTTCCCCGATGTCCCTCCATGCCTATTTCATCCTTCAGCGCTTCCAACGCGCGTCTGAATCAGGAAAACACCAAAGTTTTCCCTCTCTCCCCCCCCACCCCCCGTCCTTCTTGGACGGCGGAGCTATCCTCCTCCTCCTCCTCCTCCTCCTCCTCCTCCTCCTGTCCTGTTGCGTTTGGCCAATTAAAGCGGGACCCCACTGTTTGATCCGCGGGCCGCTGGGCACCGGGCACCGGGCAACACCGCCGCCCCTGCCAGGCGGCGCTGTGACTTCCGACCCCACACAGATGGGCCCGGGAAGCGGGGCGCTGCTCCCCCCCCCCCTCCCGGGTCCCCCCCCCGGGTCCGAGTGGCAGAGCGGACACGGAGGTCGGCCCTGCTCGCCATCGCGGGGTCCAGGGCTGCGGTTGGTGGCGTCTATGCTGCTGCTGCTGCTGCTGCTGCTGCTGACAGGGCCCAAATGCTCGGGTAGCAGGGGGAGGAGGATGGTTGCGGTGGTGGTCGAGCTCCCTGGTCGAGCCCCCCCCCCCCCCCCCCCAACCCCTCCTATCACAGCGGGAGAAGCTGCCGGCGCCGCCTCCTGAATATTCATGGCCGCATGGCTGTTGTGACAGGGCAGCAGCGCTTATGAGGATGTAGTACGATTTTTCGGGAAGCCGGGAGCAGGAGGAATGTCGTGCCAGTTTCTGGAAGCCACATTTGGACACACGCACACGCACACGCACATGCGCGTGTACACACTTACAAGCTCATGCAAACGCCCAACCTTCCGCCAGCTTTTATTTCATCTTCCAGAAATTCCCCACCCAGGACCACGTTCACTTGCCCTAGTGCTCCCCTGGGTCTCTGACTTGAAGAAGAGAGAACAACCGAGAGAGAACAGAACAGGTCTGGTAGTCTCTACCGTCGGTTGTGCTTTCTTAACACGCTGTGTGTGTGTGTGTGTGTGTGTGTGTGTGTGTGTGTGTGTGTGTGTGTGTGTGTGTGTGTGTGTGTGTGTGTGTGTGTGTGTGTGTGTGTGTGTGTGTGTGTGTGTGTGTGTGTGTGTGTGTGTGTGTGTGTGTGTGTGTGTGCGCCCTGCCCTGTGCTCGCCTTCCAGATATCCCTGTGATTCCAGACCTCGATGAAGTCCAAGAGGAGGACCTCACCATGCAGGTGGCCGCCCCACCGAGGTAGGCCCGATCGCAACACACACACACACACACACACACACACACACCCCAGACCCGATGCAAACCCTCGATGAGCCGAGTCAAGAGATTTCCTGCTGCACTTAAAGCCGGGACACACCACGCGGACGGTCGGCTGTAGGGACCGACGATGGGCGTCACGTGACCCAAATGGGCGGGCCGGGGCCAGCACTAGTCGGTGGCGGCTTTTCTGTCAATTCCAGAACAATAGTCGCCGCTTGCTCTCGGAGAAAGAAGGATCATTCTGATTGGCTGTTCAGCACGGGAATCGGTACACAAATATTTTTCTGCTTTTTCAGTGGGAATGTGAGTAGGCAAATTAGTTGTGTACAAATTTGAATTTCTTGCGGTATTCACTTTTTAATTTTAAGAGTAGTAGTAAATAGTAAGCTATCGCTGCTTTGTTTACCGTTACCGTTTTTTGTTTATATCCGCAGTCCCGGGACTTCGGGTTGCCCTTTTCGAATGACGAATACAGACTACCGCCACCTGCTGGCGAGGAGAGTCATTTCCTCGCCAGCATGTGCTAGTCTGCCATCTGTGTGTTTTTCAACCTTTTCAGCCGAGGGGCAGAAAGCGGCGCCTCGTCAGCTCAAACCAATGCTTCTTTACGCACGGCCTACCGTCGGCCCGGTGTGCCCGGCCTTTACAGTATCTCGGGTGTTTCCCGTCACACCGTGACACAGAAATAACAAGTGCGTGGGCCTTGATATATGAAACGTACGGAAGCGGGCACCTCTATGAACCCGGGATTGGGTCCCTGGTTGATTTACAGGGCACCGAGCGACGTGTAGAAACCCGTGTTAGGCCTATGTAGAGGGGGGGGGGACGGGGGGGGACGGGACTGCGGCGGCGGCAGTGGCACGAGGTTATTAGACCCGGTGTGCGCGCTCCGTGCGAGATAATATCCACATTGAACTCATTGCGGGGGCAATGTAGCGTGTAATATGCAGTAAGTAGGACTGGCATGCGCCGCTAGGCCCCGCGTCCACACCGGGAGCCCGCCCTCCTTTCACTTCCAAGGCACGAGTAAGCAGCTGGGTTTCAATTTGCGGCGGTTACCTCTTTGGCACTGCACTTGCGCGGTCACACACACTCACTCTCTCTCTCTCTCTCTCTCTCTCTCTCTCTCTCTCTCTCTCTCTCTCATCTCTCTCTCTCTCTCTCTCTCTCTCTCTCTCCTCCTCTCTCTCTCTCTCTCTCTCTCTCTCATACATACACTCTCTATCTCTCTCTCTCTTTCTCTCTCACACAATCTCTCTCTTTCTCTCTCACACAATCTCTCTCTCTCATACGCTTTCTATCACTTTTTCTGTCACACAATATCTCTCTCTCTCTCATACACTATCTCTTTCTCTCTCACACACTCTCTCTCTCATACACAATCTATCTAGCACTTTGAGTTTTGTTTACTCAAATGAAAAAAAGTGTGCGTATAAATACCATTTATTATTATTGTTATTATTATCTTTCTCTCTCACACAATCTCTCTCTCTCGTACGCGATCTTTCTCTTTCTCTCTCACACAATCTCTCTCTAATACACAATATATATCTTTCTCTCTCACACAATCTCTGTTTCTCATACGCAATCTTTCTCTTTCTCTCACAAGATCTCTCTCTCTCTCTCTCTCTCTCATACACAGTATATCTCTTTCTCAGTCTAAATCTCAAATGAAAACATCTTGAATGTTGAATCAGTTTCTCCTCCTCTAGTGTTCAAGTAAACCGGGTGATGACCTACAGGGATCTGGACGACGACCTCAAGCACTTCTCTGCCGCCCTGACCTTGGTGAGTCCGCTAGATGTACACATGTTTCATACTTTTTTAAACTTTTTTGTTTGTTCACCTCAAGGTCAAGGTGATCCCCATTTGGATAGCAAACAAACGAACCCCCCCCCCTCTCCACACACACACACACACACTCACACACACTCACTCACACTCACACTCACACTCACACTCACACACCCCCACCCCCCAGTACCAGTTCCCTGTTTGGGACCTCCTGTACAACAGAGTGTGCACACTCACTGTTGTTATTCCTCCGTTATCTCCTCCTTCAGGACGGGGAGATCGACTTGAAGCTCCTCACCAAGGTGCTGGCACCGGAGCAGGAGGTGCGCGAGGTGAGTAGGGTCTAGGGGGGGGCCGGGGGGTGTGGTGGGGGGGGGGGGGGGTTGTTCTTCAGTAAATATAGCCCCTGAGCTCCCCCTCGAGGAGAGGGCCATCCAGCTGTTTCTGGAGCACCGGTGGGACCTGGCGTGCACCGTCTCCCAGGTAATCAAGATTTATGATGTGTACATTAACACCCTCTGCTCTCCTTCTGCCCCGTCTCTCTCTCTCTCTCTCTCTCTCTCTCTCTCTCTCTCTCTCTTCTCTCTCTCTCTCTCTCTCTCTCTCTCTCTCT
>CM051016.1:22281466-22288966 GCA_027704905.1 Muraenolepis orangiensis
AACGTCTGCATTTAGGTATATATATATATATATATATATATATATATATATATATATGAAAATGTATATGGGGTTTATAAATTAATATATAGCAGAGAGGTATATAGTAATGTGACATTGGATGTGATTCCCCTGTTCGTGGAGGAGGAGGAGGAGGAGGAGGAGGATAGAAGCATAGAAGCATATAGGGAGAGGTCAGTGGGCCAGGCGGAGCCACGGGCAGCCGGCGGCCCCCACCAGGGGTCCTGGGGAAAGTGACTTAGCTTCATCTGCAAACCCCGCAATAAATATCCGGCCGCCGTCGTTTATTTTAATTCACCGCTCTTCTTTCTTTCTTTCTTTCTCTCTTTCTCTCTTTCTCGGGAGTGGTGCGGACGCAATAGGATTCTTAACCTTGTTGCAGGAAGGACAAGGACACACACCCCTCTGCCACTGAATTATTCTCCGTTCTGTGTGTGTGTGTGTGTGTGTGTGTGTGTGTGTGTGTGTGTGTGTGTGTGTGTGTGTGTGTGTGTGTGTGTGTGTGTGTGTGTGTGTGTGTGTGTGTGTGTGTGTGTGTGTGTGTGTGTGTGTGTGTGTGTGTGTAAGGGGGGGGGGGAGGGGTAAGAAGAAGGGTGGTGGAGGGGGGAAATAGAATGGAGGGGGAAATAAAAAAAAGGCGGGAGTTTTGAGGTTTGTTCGCGTTTGATCAAACCCGCCGGTTCCGGTTGAAAAGTGCTGCTGCTTCCTGCTTCCTGCTTCCTTCCTCCGACGAGAAAGGAAAGGGGAGCGGGCAGCGGAGGGAGGGAGGGAGGGAGGGTGGGGGTGACGGGGGTTGTTGTAGGTGGTGAGGTTAGGATGAGGGGTTTGGTTAGTGAGGTTGGTTGGTTGGTTGGAGGTAGTGGTGGTGGTGGTGGTGGTAGAGGTGGTGGTGGTGATGGTGGTGGTGGTGGTGGTGATGGTGGTGGTGGTGGTGGTGGTGGTGGTGGTGGTGGTGGTGGTGGTGGTAGTGGTGGTGGTAGAGGTGGTGGTGGTGGTGATGGTAGAGGTGGTGGTGGTGGTGGTGGTGGGGGTGATGGTGGTGGTGATGGTAGAGGTGGTGGTGGTACTGGTGGTGGTGGTGGTACTGGTGGTGGTGGGGTGGTGGTGGTGATGGTGGTGGTGGTGGTGGTGGTGATGGTAGAGGTGGTGGTGGTGGTAGTGGTGGTGGTGCTGGTGCTGGTGGTGGAGGATCGGGGGGCAGGGGGGAGGGGGGGGTGGGGGTGGGGGTGGAGGGGTTACAGCCTCCAGAGTGATTTATTTGCCAAATCAGGACACAATGAGTCGATTATGAGTCCTCTAATAAGAGAGAGTGTTTGGGGAGCCGCTAATTGGCCGTGATTGAGTTGCAGTCTGGGAGCCGGCGAGGAGGGAACCTGCTCCGTCGGCTGTCATGCAATCATCAGCTAATCAGAGGTCTGAAATTAAAACGCCGTGGTTAGGCGGGAGGAGGGGGAGGGGGAGGAGGAGGAGAGGGGGGGTAGGATGGGGGAGGAGGAGGAGGAGGAGGAGGAGGAGGAGGAGAGGATGGGGGAGGAGGAGGAGAGAGGAGGGTGATGGTGGTGGCATGTCTCTAGCTGCCTGAGGAGTCAGTTTGACTGGCTGGTTTTATTTGTTTGTGTTTCTGTTTGTCTAAACAGAAACTAAGTGGCTGTTTGTGTGTGTGTGTGTGTTGTGTGTGTGTGTGTGTGTGTGTGTGTGTGTGTGTGTGTGTGTGTGTGTGTGTGTGTGTGTGTGTGTGTGTGTGTGTGTGTGTGTGTGTGTGTGTGTGTGTGTGTGTGTGTTGTGTTTGTATGTATGTTTGCGAATGAGAGGTGTGTGATTTTGCTGATTAAATAAGTGTACTGTGAATTTTTTACTACATATACTGTGTGTGTGTGTGTGTGTGTGTGTGTGTGTGTGTGTGTGTGTGTGTGTGTGTGTGTGTGTGTGTGTGTGTGTGTGTGTGTGTGTGTATGTGTGTGTGTGTGTGTGTGTGTGTGTGTGTGTGTGTGTGTGAACGAAGAGGCCATGTAGAGTATGTATATAGGCGTGTGTGTCTATAGTAATTTTTACATTCCTTCATGTAAATATGAGTTTTAATATTCCTCATGTTTATTCTAGCTAAAATATGATTTATGAATGATGAAATATGTATCATTACCTCATTAAAATGTAGGCTGAATGTTGTGTAGTGTAGTATATATACATATAAGTACAAAAATACATTTTGTAAATCACAATATAGATTCTAGATCAAATGTCTGTATGTCTCTGAACAGAGGAGTTAGTTCAGTGTGCAAAAACATATTTTCAGAATAATTGTTGTCTTGATATTATTAATGTGAAAACTATATAAAATAAAATAAAGAATAAGAAGAAGTAATCTGCAGCCGAAAAGGATGAACCATAGAAATATACGCGACAGGAATTTCTACCCACTATACGCTCCCATTTCAACCCACTAGGGGGCAGTGTTTATCTGCAATCCATCGCCAGAGTAAGGAGCTACGGTTCACTGACGTCAGGCGCTCTCATGCTTCTGTGCTCTGGACAGAGTTTTGGATCGGGATGTGCCGCTAACTAGAATACACTACAGTTACACCTGGTTGTATTATAAGATCATATAGAAAACTATTCTATTTCCCCCTTAGGGGTCTTTAAGTTAAAAAAAATACGATAGGCCAACATTTGTATTTAGCTCTGGTTGATATTTATGTATAGGTCTGTTGTACTTAAAATAAACACAACATTTTAATTCCGCCATCACATCCACAGCGTGAAACGTAATATAACGAATGGGGCAGACCCCGAAATAATGCACGTTAAATTAAGGCCAAATTCGTAAATGACACACACACAACGAAGAAAAAACTGTACAATGAAAACAGTAGATTTTAATAAACAAAAAAACATGTTGTAGGCCACAAACGTAGGCCTATACAATGTGTTTTGGTTTATTAAATGCATGCTTGCTTTTCAACCTGCCAAACATAATTATTTCCTTCCAAAGAAATACAACATACAAATGATTTAGGCTACGATTGTATGTTTGATTTCAACAGCAAACAGCGATTTAAAAGACATTTGGACATTAATACATTACGCGAAAGAAGTGGAGTAGACCGGGTTGATTGTGAATGACGTGTGGGGGGTTTGGGGGATTGAACTACCGACCTCTCAATGGGGGAGCGGCGGCTGCGCAAGCGCAAACACTAAGGGGACAAATAAATATAAAACAACAATCATAGCCCTGCTTCTCTCTTCAGACCACAACACAAAACACACGTATTGAATGCATTTAGGCCTATCGACTTCTAACTCCATCAGACTCTTAACATCAGAAAGTGATTACTCATATTCATCTTCAAAGTGAATTGAAAGAATAAACGTTAACAACTGATAGTAGGTCTAATATTGTGTCGTCTATCACAGCATAATAACAATAATATTATTGAGAGAATTATCATTAGTATCGTCAAAAGCCTTCTAATCATCTAATCCATCGTTAGATATAGAGAATACATAACGTATTATTTCTTTCAGTCCTCACAGTCTTAATTGTAAACGCGTACATTCACGCAGGGATGATGTTTTACTCTATTACATTTTTTTTTTCCCAGTGACTTTAAGCCCTAAATGGGATTAATTCCCAAAGAATGTCCTTTTTCTTTTTTGCTCTCCCTCCCTATAATTTCATTTGCAGGGGTCCCCAGGATGAATGCGCAAGCAGGCGCCGATGTGGAACCAGAGACACGGAGGGCCGGGGCCCCAGCAGCCCCCCCCCCCCCCCCCACCCACTCTGCTCAGAGCTCAGCCTTCAGCTTATGTTACCTTGATAATGTCACTGCATGCTGCAAGGAGCTCACTGCTGCCCACACACACACACACACCACACACACACACACACACACACACACACACACACACACACACACACACACCACACACACACACACACACACACTGGACACACAGGTGGACTGGAAATATACAACCATGCCCTCCAATTATTAGTATTATTATTATTATTATTATTATTATTATTATTGTTTTAATGCTATTGTTCATCTTTTTTGGACTTGGATGTGATAACAAAGAGTAGTTCTGGAAATATTTGTTGTTTGTGTAAAAAAAATACACATTTAAATGGAAAATAGAACAACAGCAGCACCAAATAATAATAAACTTAAAATGAGTAAAAACTTTAAAAAAAGCGCGATTTCAAGTGGACATCCACCCCGGATCAAAGTGCAGGGAAAAGTGAGAAGCAAAACGTTTCTTCTCTTGATGTAAAACAAAAAAAAAAGAAAGAAAGAAAGAAAATAAAGGGGACATCATGAATATTCATGACGTCCCCATCATATATCCACAATGCGCTGTAATATGAATGTCACTAGCAATAGCTTCTCACGCGCGCGGGCGCCTGTAAATCAGCCCCCCCCCCCCCCCCACCCTCCGGCGCTAAGCTATACCATTACACCTGTTAGGGAAAGCAGGGGTTAGGGCACGGCCCCAGGTCTGGCCCCGGCCCCCCCCCCCCCCCCCCCCCCCCTCTCCGTCGTCAGCACAGTGAGGGCTGGGAGGTTTTTTTGATTTAATTAAAAGGATGCCGGGGCATCAATTTCAGCCGCGGAAGAACCCGGGGAGATGACAGTACACAAATTGAAAGTAAGCATCTCAGCGGAGCGCCCGCGCGCGCTGGGAAGAGGGGGGGGGGAGGGGGGGGGGAGGGGGGGGGGGCGGGGGGAGAGCGGGGGGAGAAGCGGGGCAGTCCATCATTAACGCCCAGAGACAATGCTGCGCAATGGAACAAGATTAGAAACATTACTATAATTCCAACCAACCATTCCCCCCCCCCCCCACACACACACACACACACACACACACACACACACACACCACCCCCCCCCATTCGCCCCACCCCCCACCCCTCCAAACACACACACACGCACACACACACACACACACGCGCACACACACGCGCACACACACCACTCAGACACAGAGCGAACGCTAACGCGTAAATGGCAGCTTTCTTTTAAGTACGGGCTTAAAAAAGATGAGGAAGGGAGCGTAATGAGATGCATGTATGAGGAGTCCGTATCGCTACGTTTTTAATGGCGTGCTCAGGGTAGGGTATAGGTGTAAGAGCACGTGGGAAAGTGGTAAATCTTTATGATGTCTGAGGTGGCTCGGGCCGCTGAGGAAAAGTTTTTTAATACCTAATGCCGATGACTCACACACGAACGCCGACATGCAGACACACACACACACACACACACACACACACACACCACACACACACGCACACACACACACACACACCGGGCCTCCGACTCTGACTCCAATATTTCAGTTTCAGTGGAGGGCTTTGGCTTTCCGTCCATGCAGGGGAATGTGCACACCGGCCTGCTGGACGCTGGCCTGTAGAGGAACAGTGAAGACAGACAGGTGGCTCATGCCAAGTAGGTTCCCCTCAATTGGGTTACGGAAGCCGGCACAGCGACGGATATCTGTCTATGTGCCAAGTGGCCATTAGCATGGCAGAACAATAGCAGCCGATAAAACAATACAGTAAAAGAGACAGAGAATTCCCCGCAGTCGTCTTTACACTCAAACTCCACTTTTATGGCCCGGGATGTTATTAAGATGCTTTATGGTCTTGTTGAAATCCCAAAATAGTAAATTCTACACACCTTAAATGAATTATGTTCTAGCGTGAAAATGTCTATCTCTCTGTCTGCATCCATCCATCCATCAATCCATCCGCCATTCCCAGCTCCTTCCCTGAGGCGTGGTTCTCTCACTGGCATCAGATTACCCAGGAAGTGAGAAGGATCAACACTTCCACTTCCTTTCTTCTTCTTACTCTTCCTCCTCTTCTTCTTCTTCTTCTTCTTCTTCCTCCTCTTCGTCACCGATAGTCCCTGTGTGGTGTTGGTCTCATTGGAGGTCCAGCGGTGTGTGCACCATGGATGATGTCTGGGACACCGTGGAGGGACACCGTGGTCCGGTCAACCCTCCGCGGGAGTGTGGCACACTGGGGTATGAGTTATCAATCACCCAGGAGGAGGGAGGGGGAGGGGGGGGGGGTGGGGGTGGGGTGTCCACGGAGGGGCTGCCGGCCCCTTGAGTCGAGGGGGGGCCCCACACACACACACACACACACACACACACACACACACACACACACACACACACACACACACACACACACACACACACACACACACACACACACACACTGATCCATATAAAAAGGCTGTGATGTATTAGAGCAGATGAGCGTCGGCCGGCCCTGACACATGACTGACAGCTCATTTGACAGCTGCAGGAAAGTGTGACCAGGGAACTTTCAATCTAATCTAATGCCGGGGCCTCAGGAATGGAATTGTGGTGTGAGATTATGTTTTCCTGGTATAGACCCCCCCCTCCTCCCCCCGACCATCTCCAGCACCTTCACCCCCTACTTCACCCCCCCCCCCCCCCCCCCCCCCCGTCAAGGGACAAACGCGGCGTCCGATGGGGATGAACCCCGATGTGGATAAACCTCGGGACTCGTGGGTTTTCCTCTGATCCCTTCACTTCAACACCGGACCCCAGTGGGTTCCTGAAGGGGGCGAATGACGACTAACATGACACTCTAAAAATACACTGGGAAAACAACACACACACCACACACACACACACACACACACACACACACACACACACACGTGCTTACCGGCAGGTGAGCAAGCCAAAAACAATTTAGTGTCATGCATTAACAATCGGCCGTCTCTCAGAGGGCTCCTTCAGGTCATCTCAGTCGCCTCCGTGGCTCCAACCGACCGCAAGAGTCCTCCTTCCTGAAACGCGATCGGCAAAACCCAAAGAGACATTAATATTAAGTGAAAGAAAGAGAGGTGAGGTGTCCTTTGGACGGCACCTTAGTCTTAGACACGAGGCTAGAATGTCGGCAAATCCGCCATAGTTGAAGTTTGATTAAAATAACGTCTTTCTGTGTGTGAGTGTGTGTGTGTGTGTGTGTGTGTGTGTGTGTGTGTGTGTGTGTGTGTGTAATTGACGCGACGAAGGACCTGAAATATCACTGTTTTCAGGTCACTTCCTCTCCAGGTCGTGGAGCGGTTTTAATTATGTGAGAAATGTTTAAAAAAAAAAAAATTTTTACTAGCAAACCATGTGAAACTATTGACCCCCTCCCCCCCCCCCCCCCCCTAATGCTCACAAAGGCAGATCCATTCTTAAGGAGTAATTATCCGTTTTACCGCTAACTCTCACTCTCTCACTCTCTCACTCTCTCACCTCTCAAACTCTCTTCATTACCCTTCATCTATTCCCACACCGTTATATGAAATCTATTCCTTCTCACCTTTGTTTTGTTTTTTTCTTTCTTCTTTCTTCTTTCGTCATTTAAATGTTATTTTAAAAACCTCCAATTTGGGATTTGTCAATGACCGGTCATGGTGTGTGTCGGTGTGTGTGTGCGTATGTGTGTGT
>CM051016.1:22293966-22333966 GCA_027704905.1 Muraenolepis orangiensis
CCCCCTGTCCCCCCCCCCCCCCCCCTTGCCCCCCTCTACACAAGGGCCAATAAGTGATTACAATTGGGAGGATGACGGCCTAAAAAAACAAGGGCCTTGTCAGCTCTGGCCCTCCATCAGATTTGAGGTCAATTTCGCCTCTGATTGCGGTGTTTTGTGTGTGTGTGTGTGTGTGTGTGTGTGTGTGTGTGTGTGTGTGTGTGTGTGTCTGTTAGGTGAGCATGTGAGGCAAAGAAAGAGAGGACGGGAGAGAGAGAGAGAGAGAGAGAGAGAGAGAGAGAGAGAGAGAGAGAGAGAGAGAGAGAGAGTGAGTGTGAGAGGGGAGAAAGAGGAGAGTGAGAAAGAGGAGAATAGCATGGCACTAGAGAGAGAGAGTTGACTGTAGTCTTATTGTTGCCATCATCATGAGGTCAGAGGTTAAAAGCAGAGTGAACCCTCTTTCTCTCTTTCAATTCTCACCTGCACCCGGTGTCTCCTTTTTTTCCTTTTTGCCCACCTCCCCTCTCTCCCCCCCCTCTCTCCCCCCCCTCTCCCCCCCTCTCTCCTCCTTTGTCACTCTCCCCCAGCTCTCTCTCTCTTTCTCTCTCTCTCTCCTCTCTCTCTCTCTCTCTCTCTCTCTCTCTCTCTCTCTCTCTCTCCTTCTCTCTCTACCCTCTCTTTCCCACTCCATCCCTGTCTCCCCTCTCTCTCTCTCTCTCTCTCTCTCTCCCCTCTCTCTCTCACTCCCTCCCCCCTTTCTCTCTACCCCTCTCTGTCTTCCCCCTTTCTCCCTCTACCCTCTCTCTCTCCCCCACGCTCTCCCTCTTCCTGTCTCCCCCCCTCTCTGTCTCCCCCTCTCTCTCTCCCTCTCTTTCTCTCTCTTCCCCCCCTCTCTCTCGCTCCTGCCTCTCTCTCTCTCTCTCTCTAACCCCCCCCCCTCTCTCTCTCTCTTTCTCTCTCTCTCTCTCTCCCTCTCTCTCTCTCTACCCCCTTCCTCCCACATGCCCAGCGGTCTCTCCCCTCTCCCCCCCTCTCCCCCCCCTCTCCCCCCCCCTCCCCTCCCCCCCCACACACACACCCCCAACATGCCCGGCGGTCTCCCCCTTCTCCCCCCCGTGCTTCGGCCCTGGCCCTCTGCCTGCTCTTTCGCTCACCCCCCCCCCCCCCTCCATCCCACCCCCCCACCCCCCCAACCCCCCCCTTGTGTTCGCAAATCACTTCTTCCCGTGTCAGCAGGTAAATTGTTTTGTCCTCCCGGTTGCCGGGCTTTCATTACCTTGTGTAAATTAAGCGATATGTCGTCCACTGGTGCACGCCGGAGCGCTCGCCGGCGCCGACCGACGCCAAAATCACGAGATTTGGCATAATAAATGAAGACAAACTGACGCCAGCAGAGCTCCTCTCTCCGCGCCGCCTCGCCTTCATTATTCGCTTAACTCGCCGGAGAAAATGACTTAACCCTGACCTGCGTATAACGCACCGTATTCACTCCAGATAAAAGGCCTTTTTTTTTTTTTTTTTTTACAGCGCACAACAATTTATATTCCGCCAAAGAGGCTGCTTTTCTCTGTCAGTTTTCCAATCTCGGCTCCTGAACACACGTCATTAAACTTGTCTCGCCTTCCTGTATTTGTCCATCAGTCCTTCTTTTTACATAAAATCTGGCAGCATTATTCCGGGATTTGATGGCACCCACTCATTTCCCCCCCCCCCCCTTGGAATGTTTGATTGGAAGAAATATAGCCGTGCGGGGGGGCTATCTCCTCCCCTGTGTGTGTGGAATCGTGCACTTGATGAAATAGTGTTCCCCCAGCAAGAATAATAAAAACAGACTTGTGCATTACAGTGGGCTCTCAATCTGCCAGCCGGAGCCGGAGCAGAGCGAGAAACCCACCCTGCCTGCTGACAGATTTTTATAGTTATCCCAGCAGATAAATGGAATTGGGTTGAGCGGTGGCTAGGGGAAGGCCATTGTAGGGGAGCCCAGGCACAGGGCTTTTTTTTTTACAGGGCTGGACGATAGCACCAGGGGGTGGTTGGACACTCACCACGGGTCAAGCATGGGTCCGCCCCCCCCCTCCCCCCCCGCCTCCTGCCCCTACCGCCCCGAGAAATGAGGTCCAGTAGCATCATGAATCTTCCCTTCTCTAATGCACTCCTTGCTGAGAAGATGAAGAAGAAGAAGAAGAAAGAAAGAAAGAAAAAGAAAAAGAGAGAGAGGTTAAAAAGGAAATAGCCGTGCTGGCTGGGGAAAACCATGTCATATGGCTGTTCCACTGCTCCCGTTTTCCGATTTACTTTCTGCTTCTGTTTTTGCTTTCGGAAAACACGTCTGGTGTTCCCATTGGGGTTCATGTTCTTGTTAATGGAGAAGTTGGAGTCCTTTATGGTCGTCTCCTGAGACAATACTTTTGCATTGAATAGAGAGACAGATATTTAGCTGTTGGCGGAAGGCCACCGTGGCCATTGTAACGATGACATAGACTTTCCACATAGACCACTAAGTAATTCCTTTATTTGATTAGTTCTTGGATAGATGATATCCTTAAAGGTATAGGAGAGTCAACAATAATATCAATGCCTAACATATTAGCCTGCTCATCTAAATGGTTGTACGGTATATTTCCACTCAACACTCAAACACTGAAAAGAAGTGTGGCATAATATGAATTATCATAAAATAAATGTAATAAATGTATGCACTTAAAAGAAAAAGTATTAAAAGCTTGTGAATATAATGTTTCACTTCATTAAACCTCATAGTGGCGAATAGTAGGAGTATATTATTGGTAGTATTATGTAGTAGTATTATATTGGTAGTATTATAGTAGTAGTATTCATCTCCAACAGGACCTTCTCTACAAGCACTGCGGAAAATAGAAATAAAGTCGAGACATGAATTACATTTAATGGTGGACATTATATAATTACAATTACATATAAGCTGGATAAGTCCACAAAATGCAGCCATTGTGTCAGATAGCAGTTAAAACGCTTGAGTTAAAAAGTGTATCAGTCACGTTATGGGTTAGGAACTTAATGACAGCAGGAACATAAGCAGTATTTTAATGGCGAAAATAAGAGGATTAGAGATTTATTTTTCTTATACATGTGAAATATGCTGCCCTAACATTTTGCCATCTTTCAAAGTAATCAGCCATAATTGCTGCTCCAATTCTCCCTTTTCCTCTGAAAGCTCAGACTGTCTCTGATTAATTTGCCCAGCCAATTAGGCAGCCTCTAGTGCTCCCAGGCCAGACAGCTAGCTCCTCTTGGTTCACTTTGGTCCTCCTCCTCCAGCTTGGTCGACTCTATTCAACCGTTACACTCATTCAGAAGCACAGAGGAAGTTTTGGAGGAATTGTGGGAAATAAATGTAAATAAAAAAACCCTTGTTGTGTGAAATGGATTACACTTAACGTTTGCAATCTTGCAACTAGCACATTAAATGATTGAATTTGGCATAGACTGACACATCAAAACAAACAAACCCTGACAGCAACATGTTCAACGCTTCATACGTTTCAATATAACAGATCTTAGAGTTCCACTGTACTGTTTTCCCATAAACGTGTCAGCAACAATAGAAATTCCAACGTACATCAGATCATTCATTCAGATAACTGTTGTCTATCATAGACAACAATATTCTCAGCTAATATAATTGCTGATACAATGCCCAATGATACAATTTTACATACAATTTGTGAAAATGCTGCCAGATTTTGGAGATGAAAGGGAATTTTAACAGCAGCCCAGCACTAGTATAGAGAACGACTACAACGACTCATGGAGATCATAAACCAACAATGGTTGTGGGTTAAGGGAGTGAAAACATTACCGGTAAAACCTATATTAAATATGCATTGATATTGGAGATAGTTGTTATTACATTACAAAACTTATTTGGCTGTATTGATTTAATGACAGACAACGTCCCCAACAAGAAGATATAACAACAACAACACATATACAGAACTAGAAGTAGGCCTACAGCACTTTATTTGAACAAAAACACACTATACTATGTGTATTTTTTGTGATAGAAATGATTGTAACCTCTTTTTATATATATATTTTATATATATATTATATATATATATATATATATATATATATATATATATATATTATATAGTACTGCGGTGAAGTCAGTAACAGGGGAGATTGTTGATGTTCTGTCGTGGTCCTCTCTCACAAGAGTCTAGTAGACTCTGTAGGCCTGTAGCTGTCTCTACCCGACAGGCTAATTAGACACTAAAAGGAGCAGATAGAGAATTAAACAGCAGAGCTTTGCCTCCGCTCCCTCCCCCCCCTCCCCCCCCTCCTCCTCCCCCTCCCTCACCCCCTCCTCCCTCCCCCTCACCCCCCTCCTCCCCCCCCCCCCCTCCCCCAAATCAACCTGTCAAACTGGTACTTGTGGAGCAGCTTGTTGTCAAACACTCAGCGTTGGAAATGAGATAATTGAAACCGGTGTACCAGGCGGGTCTCCGGGTGCAGGCCACTGCATTTGCTTGTTGGATATGCTTGACATCAAAGCAACGCTCCCAAGGTTTATGGACTAAGATTTCCTGAATATTCCGTTAATAGGTTAATGCCACTTGGGAACAGTAACCAGGGGTCTTTGAAATGTAATGAGAGTTCTCTGAGATGTTTTGTTTGTCAGTTTGATGCTGCTGAGCTTTGACACCTGAAAGAAATATTTAAAAAATGGCATTAAATAAGTGACTATAATGAATAGGAGAAGTTATAGTCATCACAAGGGGGTGTTATTAGATTACTATTATTATTATTATTATTATATAAAACAGAATAGTCCCCCCCCCCACACACACACACACACACACACAGCACACACGCACGCACGCACACACGCACACACACACACACACGCACACCCCCACCCACCCACACACACACACACACACACACACACACACACACACACACACACACACACACACACACACACACACACACACACACACACACACACACACACACACACACACACACACTACCACCACAACCACTAACACAACCGCTCCTGCACCCCTGCTCATTTTTTAACCACTCGAAAGTTTCACAAGGTCGTTTGGAGAGGAACATTAATGCAATACACGAATACAGATTTGTTTCCTTGTACTTACAAGTCACGGAGCGGTGGGTCTTTAAGCGATCATTATTACCATACAAATAGACAGATCTATTTAACAAGCCCCCGTTTTATCGTATAACAGTCATTCTCTGGTGTGGGTCCCTGAAAGAGGCACTGAAATGCCTCTCTCTCTCTCTCTCTCTCTCTCTCTCTCTCTCTCTCTCTCCTCTCTCTCTCTCTCTCTCTCTCTCTCTCTCTCTCTCTCTCTCTCTCTCTCTCTCTCTCTCTCTCTCTCTCTTTTCTTTGGGGGTGCTGGCTGGGAAATCGGTCTCAGGGTTGATAAAGGCTCAGAGCATTAGACGAAGCAAGGCTGACATCTTCTTAAGAGATGATAGCAGAGCCAAATCAAATAGGATGGAGCAGTCACTCCCTTTCACAGATAGGTGGCTCATTTCTGGTGGCTGGGAGTTTGCATCCCTAGTGGCGCTCTGCTGGGGGAAGATAGCTCACTCGCATACCCATTCATTATTTCATTCCCTGCTCCTCTTTTCACGTTGCACGGTACTTTCTCCTTCTCCATTTAATGAGTTGCCTATTTTCCTCAAGTGTTGGGGTGGTGGGGGGGATCTCAGAATTTAGATTTTTGAGACAAAATGTTTAATCAAAGTCCCTTTTTCATTCGTCGGCAGGAGGCAAAAATCAATTATTTCTATTAGACAAAGCTGATTGCAAATTAATGGAAATGCTAGCATTTTTTTCTTCTTTTAAACAAAGGCGGCTGTATGGTGGAACAGATAAGTGCATCTCGCCCCTAGAGGAAGGACTGTCTATATGTGGCTGGGCTTATTACAGAGTCTGCAAACATCCCCTGTTATCTTTGCCTCCATGCAAGTGGTACCACTTTTACGGAAGCAGTAGCAGCCGCTGATATACAATAATTAAAACTATTCTTGTCAAGTTACGCTATGTTGAAATAATAATAATAATAATAATAATAATCATAATAATAATAATATAACACAATTAGATTAGATAATATTCAAATTGATTGTCATTGCACAGCAAAAGTACAGTACATCGAAAATAATTTGGCATCTAACCAGACTGAAATTTTTACAGTAAAGTGCATGGTAATATATAATGTACAGTGGTTAAATAAGATGTAAAAACAGTCTACTAGGTACAAAAACAGGTATAAAAAAACTTAGGTATGAGATATGTGCAGAGTTATATGTATATATATATATATATACACAGGTCAGTATAAAAGCATGATCAGGTGTGTAGTGAGCAGTTATATCAACAAGATAAATATATATAAATAAATATAAATGTATATACAGCAGGTAGTGAGCAGGGTTATGCAGTTCTATCAACAGTTGAAGATTTATATATATATATACGGTTAGTACAGTAAGAATGTACATGGCTATCATACAGGTATGTAAGCAATAAACATGTCAACTATAGGTAGAGGTGTTATGATATAGTGCAAGGCCGTTGAAGACATTGATGGTGAAAGGGGATTGTCAAAAGAGTTCAGAGTTTGTATGTTGGGCAGCAGAGGGTGGGGGGGGGGGGGTAATGACTATTAATGACTATATATGTACATTTTGTCAACAAACCAATCAATGCTAAACTAAAAACCAAGCTTATTCTGCCCAGAAAACTTACAGCGGATCTTCCATCTTCAATTATTGCTCTATGTTTGATATGTGTTTGATATATACATTCTATCTACTGTATGTCTGTATTCCTAGAGGGTTACTCTTCAACAAAACAAACTGGTAAGTTGTGCTAAGTTCCATATACACCATATACTACAAGGCATATGCCAATGAGGCGGTCTTGAGCTATTTAGCCCTGGCCCTTCTTGAAGAGCACCCTGCTATCATATCCCTTACAAAATCCCTTTGAAAATGATTTATAAAAATTAACTGCTCTAGAACAGGGCTCATTGAAAAGAAGAATTACACGACAGATATATAAAAAAAAACACACACTTTATCATCAGTGAAAGACTAGACAATGCATGTGAAGGAATTGGAAAGATGGGAGAAACAATGAATATTAAGTGCCTAAGAATCCGAAGCTGCTAACTAAATTGAAACTGTATATCCTGAGGGGGCAAGCTTTTCGAAATTGCTAATTACTGCCTCTGAAAAGGGGGCTCTGTTTCTGATATGTTTGCTTGTGAAAAGCTGACACTTAAGGAAGCAGTGGGTGACATTTCTCTCCCCCCTTTTCATTTCCACACTCACGCTTTGGGTTTCCTCCGTGGACTGCCTCCCAGGCCAGGACAATGACAGGCCCAGGAGCCCAGCCTTCCCTACAGGCCCGGGCCAGAGGAGGCTGGGGGCTGGGTACTGAGGGAGCCGCTCGGCATGCTGAAATATGGCAGCGCCAGATAAGGGCGGAAGCAGCACAGAAAGGCCCCTCTCCCGTGGGCCAATGGGGAAATTTGCCGTTATTAAGAGAAAGATGAGAGATTATTACAATAGCCTTTGTACTCATTTTCAGTTTCATTTTTTTGTATTATTTTGTGGTGAATTACTTTTTGCTTTATTCGACCACACCATTGGCGGTGAGACAATCCTTCATTACTGCAAGTTGCTCGACATTATAAAACACGTAGGCTATTAGTCCACTGTTGTTTTAAGTGATTTTGATTAAAAAAAGTAATTAAAATGCGTTATACACCTCTGCACACGTTGAACATGGCTTATCATTATGCCTTAAGAAATAATATAATATAATATAATAATCAAATGTTTCTATAGGTTGATAACAAAGGCTTGACTTCCTAACATACATTCCTATGGCTGAACGGTTCTACAGTCACCCATGATACATTTGTCCCGTCTGTAAAAATACATGTCATTCATAGCTTAGTCGATTTAAACATTGGATTGATCAGTATTATATAGAACATATCTGTATGAGTGAGCTGTGTAATGGTTTCTGGTTTGTTTTGGAAAAAAAAATGACAGCTAAGCGGATGTGACGTCATGTGTTGACAGTGGACCGGAAGTACGTGTAGGGCTACAGCTGGGGAAGAAAAACAAAACAGTCGAAGCTGCGACTGGTGAGTTGATGCGGAACCTCAACTGTTTTTTTTGTTTTTAAACCAATACGACATTAACCCGCCTATGCGTGTAGCACACATCGACTATTGTGTTCATTGTCAACGTCGCTAAATCAATATACGGAAAATAAAATACGCGGTGTGGTAGTCGCAGTCACGCTCGTGCTGACATCACGTGTTGTCGTGTTATGTAACCGTCTGCGCCGTTCACGAAAGACACAACAAACCCCGCACACACCCATCGTCTGCTGTCGTCTGGATCCACGCGTGTCTATCCAGCGACATCGTTTTAAGATGATATTTCCTTCCTTATTCCTTATTTTCTCCCGACTGCTATTGTTCAGTGACTTGACTGACGACGATAACGTAACACAACGTCCGTCAATCGCCGTCGTTTCCCCGCATTTGTGTGCAGGCTAATCCACTCACTGTGTGCGATCGCTTTCCTTTCCCACACCACCTGTGTATTTTCCTTAGTCTCCCGGTCCGTAACACACACGCCACCCAGCAGTCTTGTACGCCACCCTGTAGTCTGGTACGCCACCCTGTAGTCTGGTACGCCACCCAGTAGTCTTGCACGCCACCCAGTAGTCTTGCACGCCACCCAGTAGTCTTGCACGCCACCCAGTAGTCTTGCACGCCACCCTGTAGTCTTGTACGCCACCCAGTAGTCTTGCACGCCACCCAGTAGTCTTGTACGCCACCCATTAGTCTTGTGCGCCGGTAGAGAGCAGCGCAAACCTTTCTCATCATAGGTGATGGTGTGTGTTTGAGCTCCATCGTGTCTCTGTGCCATCGTGTAGCATTATTGCTGGGGAAAGTGCATGGTGCAAAGACACAATCACAATCCACGTAGGCCTATTACACGACCAGACTACGCCAGACTTGATTCAAGATGATTTGTATGCCTTTATGTTTATATATATATATATCTATATATATATATAGATATATATAGATATATATATATGTATATATACATATATATCTATATATATATATAGATATATATAGATATATATATATATATGTATATACATATATATATATGCCATGCTAAACTGTACTATACTAAACCATTCGATATTATAAACAACACTTTATACTATCTATGATATGCTATACTTTATACTATAAACAACACTATATAATACATTTTGTACTATACTATATACTATAAACATTGGGCTGCCAAAGCAAGTTAGTTGACCAGCTCACAAGTACTGTCAGTGATTGTTAATGTGAAACACGTTCTCCTTTTTCTTTCTTTCTTATAGAGCTCCATTATATTAACTCTCCAGGCTCCTCTGTTTTGTTTCAGCGCCATGATGGATGAGCTGGTGCATGACCTAGTGTCTGCGCTGGAGCAGACCTCAGAGCAGAACAACCTGGGCCACTTATGGAAGGAGATGGTTCTCAGTCCGCTGCGGCATCGGCAGCGCAGGCAGATCCGCCGGCGCAGGGACCGCAAGCGCCGCTGCAAACCCTCTCTTCACCTCCTGCAGCTCAGACGCTGCCTGAGCGAGGCCTCAGAGTCTAGCCTGGATGAGGCCACAAAAGACTGCAGGGGAAGGCCCGCGCTAGCCCCATCCTCCTCGGCCACGGCCACGGCCACCACCATGGCCTCCGTCTCCGCCGCGAACTACAGCGACTCTGACGACATGGTGATGACCCACCGCTGGCACTCCTTCGCCAGGGACCCAGTGCGGTCCAGACAGCACTCCTGGCCAGAGTCGGACTCGTTCACCGAGAACACCCCAGGACGTCCGCTCCGCAGGCGTCGCAAGGTGAAGCGCATGACGTCAGACGTGATGTTCAGGCTGCAGCGGACGCTCAAGGTTTCCGGCGTGGACGGAGAATCTGCGTTCAGACACGGGTCGTCGTCGTCGTCGCCGTCGAAGAAGCAGCAGCAGCAGCAGCAGCAGCAGCAGCAGCAGCAGCAGCATCATCATCATCATCAGCGGAGTCTCTCGGGGATGAAGAAGGGGGTGTCCGGAGGCTGGAGCAGGGCGAGCGTTAACCGCCAGGCGGAGGGAGTGGGGCTCCTGACGACCGACTGCTGGAAGGATAAGATCATACTTGAGGCCAAGGAGCAGCGTGACGCTTCAGATGAGAGCATGTCGGAAGGGTAAGGTCTTAAAGAGAGAACATATGGAGAGAAAACTGTAGGCTTGGAAATGCTGTATTTGGTCAATTGTTTTGTTGTGGCGTTTATTCAAATTGCTACATGGTCTGTAGCAACTCTTGGTCTGTATGCATTTGCAAGTGTAACACATGCAAACTATTAATTGCACCTATGACCACTTTCTCTCACCCTCCTTGATTATAACTAAAAGAATCAAGTCAAGTCAATCTTATTTCGTTTTTTATAGTCTCAAAAGGCCATACATTTATGAGAGCCCCTAACCCTAGAGCCCCCAAAGGGAACAAAAAACATTGAGAAAGAAATCTTGAGAAGGGAGAAGTGTAGGAGGTGCCATAGTCAAGTCAAGTCAAGTCAAGTTTATTGTCACTTCACAGTTTACACAAGTATAAAGCAGTGGTTTGAAAATCTTATGTGCAATACCCGACGACAGACAGCAGTTATAAAAATAAGGTACAAATAGATAAAATAGAATAAAAATAGAATAGAGTATAACAATAGAATAGTTATACATACTTGTTATACATGGTAGTATTACAAGGCTGTAAGAAGTACAAATCAAAGAATGTAAAATGAGTTTTGTCCATGGTGATGAGATGCTAACTGGTGAACCCGCTGGTACCCGTCAGGTGAGGTGTCCAGGCATCCAGTCACGATCACCCACTAAAACAGAGACCGCATTATGCTCAGATGGAGCCGGATGGACAAGAAACCTGAAATCTAGTACCTATCTGCAACAGGGGTAGGATAGTGCTGGCTAAACAGGTCGATTCAGCTGTAATGAGCTGAGGGACACTGCTAGGAGCCAGATCAGTGAGCAAACGGGTAGGTTTTTTAGTTTGTATTGTAACGTTTCAGCAGTCTGCTTCCTGGATTACAGATGGCAGACTGTTCCGCAGATGGGGTGCTCGGTAAGAGAAGGGCCCGGTTCGGGCAGATTTCTGTTTCACTTTTGGACTTGATGTGCTTGTTTGCAAATTGACATACATGGTAGTATGTCAATGTACATTTACATTTTTTTTTGTAAATACCAAATAAAATCTCCCCGTGTTAAAAGCGCCACGTCTTTAGATGTCTGAAAATGCCAAAAGCCCTCCTCAGCCGTCGCACGGAAAGTTACCAAAGGCAGTTAAACCGGTGATGTAAAAGTCACGTGCATAACTAGTATCAGACAGTAGCAATTAAATAGGGTCGACATTTAGGATGATCTACGCTGCCTGTCTTCATCTAGCCAGTTAACAATGTTCAGTGTGTCCTCATCTCAACCAAAAAAAAAAAAAAAAGTATGGCAATCATGCCACTCCGCTTTAAAGTATTGAGTTGACATTAAAAATGAATGATATAGTCCCTTTATCCCGTCTCCAGTAGCGCTGCTGATCACCAGGGAGGGATCTTTGATACGTGCGCCTCGGGGCGTCAGGCGGCTCATTATAACCTCTCCAGATATATTGTCACAAATAAATACGTGACTTGCAGTGCTATTGATTGGCTTTGAAATGAATTTCTCGGGCAGGCTAGGTTAATTAAAGTTGTGCCTGTCCCCGGGATCCCAAAACGGTGTCTCCCATGTGTGTGCAATGCATTTGATGGATCTACTACATCTGACTGAGGCTGTTGGCAGCAGGTGGCACTTTAATACTGTCTGTGAGTGTGGATCGTGTGAGTGAGTACTGTGGACTCAAAGCCATTGACGTGAACGTGACCCAATGTGTTTGCCGCGTTGGCGTATTGGGACACGTGAAGAGCTCCAGACTAAAGATGTAATACAGTACAGTAGGTAATGCAGAGCGTCTATAGCCCCCGGTACAGTGGTGTTCTAAGGGTAGTCCAGTGCACCTGGCTATTCCCGTTTGTATCCAGATAAGGCTGGTTTCCACCGGGTATTTCCCTTGATGATCTCATCATCTGCCGGCGCTGCTGCAAGGGAGACCCTCACATGGGTTTGCCTACAGAAGGCCTTACGTCTCCGGGCTTAATTCGCGCTGACCTCCTTGGCCTCCTTTAACGGTGCTTGTTTTCTTACTTTATGGAAAAATCAATAGCAGCTCTGACAGAAAACAGCTCCGGAGCAGAAATAAATGGGAACAGCAGCGCGGCACGCTGTCAATCACCCCCCCCCCCCCCACCCCCCCCCCCCCCTGCTTCTCACACGGCGCCATGGCTTGTGATTGCTGCTCAGTAGACTGCCACGACTGTACCGGAGGCTGAACACTCTAGGCCTCATGGTTAAGCCCTCATCCAGGCAAAGGATATGGAGAAAGCGTGAAGGGGGGGGGGGAGTGTTAGGGGGGGGGGGGGTCTGATGAGAAGTTAACAGTGGTACAGCAACAGCAACACAGAGACTCCAAGAGAGGGCATGGCACCACATTTGAAGTTGGGCTCAGTGGCTGTTGCTGAAAGTGCCTCTTAACCACCCCGCATCTCCATTCATCCCATTAACCTTTTTGTATGATGCGTCTGGTCTTTTAAAAAAAAATGTCCCCTCGCCTCAAGGTCACTTCTCATATGTGCACATTGGGCTTTTTTTTTTCTTTTTTTTCTTTAACCACCCAAGTGGACGGCGAGCAGATGTTGGAAGCTCCAGCTGGCCTCCACATGCTTGATTAGACTCGCCCCGGCCGGCTGGCAGATAGTCCACCTGGCACACGGGATGGCCCGGGCAAAGCAGGCCTCACCTGTGGGTAGACGGCCCTCCCCCGGCTCAACCCTCAGCCTCCAGCTGTGCGGTATTACCGGCGACGCCGCCTTCACAATCCCCTCTGCCCAGGAAAAACAAAAACAAAGGCTTTGTGTGTGATTTGCGCTCACGCCCAGCCTCATCGCTTTGTCATTTATATTTTGAAAAAAAAACAAAACCCTCCTATATGGAGTTTTTTGGTAAAGCTGTGCACCATTTGCTGAAGTTCATTTTCATAAATCTCTGAGACTAATCCAATTACTGGAGCTCGGGGAGGGTGGGATAACCTTATAATCAGACACCCATGGAAGAGGGCATGGATTTGAGTTGGGGCGGCTTGTTTGAAGAGCTCACAGATCCATTGTTATCAGCACTTTGCTCCCCCCCCCTCGCCCCCCCCGTCCCCATCTCAGGCCTTTCTTTATTCCTCTGCAGAATGAGCCCGGGCTCAATAAATGGCGGCAGGCCCATAATCTCTGTGCAAACTGGTCTGCCTCTCCCAGGAGCTGGGGATTATATCCTAATGATTAGTGCTCATCTGGATACTGTGGTTTGCTTCACCTCGCTGCCTTGTGTAGAAACAATGCCGCCTCGTGGAGAATTGATTGGTTCTGCCCTTTTATAGAAATATGGGGACTGCAGTCTAGAATCTAGGTTCTTGTCCTTGTCTTGAGACGCCATGGACATATGGCATATTAACTAATTAAGACGTAATAGAGATAGGTTGCCTTATTTGGCTCTGACGGGTGCATAGTTCTTTTGAAGGGCTTGTGGCTTATTTCTGGATAAGCCGTAAACACACATTGCAAGGCTATACCTTCTTGGGGAAGTCAGCCACGGCCAAACAACAGCATTGTTTGGCCGCTATTCTTGACAAAGGTCACTCTTGAGGTTAGAGAAGAGGGGTTTCTTTTTGGTTTAGAGGAAAAATGTGCGCCTCAATTATTCATGGCATTAATTAGGGAGTACTTAATGAAAACGGTCTCAAATCGGCCCTGGGCGGCTTCCAGCGACATCACATTACACCGTTAATACAGATAAATACTTAATGGGTGTCTCTAATTAATTGTTTATACCTGTGATTCCTTTTCAATCTTAATTCACCCCCTGTAAACGGCACAACACAAAGCACAGCACAAACGGACCACTCGATAGACGCCAACCAAAGCAAAGTGAGACAGTGAAAGGGGTTGTGTCTCCTATTAATCAAAGTGCCTTGGTGCCTGTTGTGGTTAGAGAGAAGTCAACACCTTATTGGGAAGTGCCCGGTGAACTTCTAGCACCGTGCACCCGCCTACACACTTGAAGCGGCCAAAGCGAGGGAAGGGACAGTTTGTGAAGTGTAGCTGAAAGCCAAAGGGGTCCATTTCTGCTTGGTATAGATTTAGCTGGCTTGTGCCCTCTGTGGATGGAGCGCAGGGAGCTGTGTGAGCAGCAGATGCAAGGGGCTAAGGACTGGGGAATCAAGTCTGGACCACGGGGCTGTTTGTGTGCTGAAGGGGTTGTTGGTGGGTGGGGGTGGTCCAGGACTACTTATTACATCTTCCATACTCCCTAGAGAGGCCTGGTCCCTCACACATCTGTCTGTGCTGTATGTGAGGGGAGTTGATTCAGGAACCATCTGGCTTGCAAACAGCATACCCACCACCCCCCCCCCCCCCCCAGCCTGGTATGGTCCAGACATCGTCTGTGCATCTTGACAATATGGCACAGCACCTTATCAGCTCCAATATGACCCTGGCCACCTCTCCCTCCACCGTAGCCAAGGTCAGAGCTGATCAACGCAAAGTAAAACGCAAAGCGAGCATCAGCACCGCCCCACCACCTGATGGAGGATACGCAGCTCTCCAGAAGGACTTCTAAAGGCCTGTAGTTGCTCTTTTCCTACCTAGCCTTCTCAACCATCATATATCTAAAGCCACTGATTATGTGGCTAGAATTTGCCCTATGTACTATGTCTTTTAAAATAAATAAATTGCAAACTAGTCAAAACAATAGCAAAAAAATAGGTCAACTTCTCACCGTGTTTAAATTAAGATAAGCGTTTTGAAAATGAGGGAGATTTATGCATATTCAAACCATCTGCATCTCCACAACTCCTGTTCCCCGCGACCTTCGATGACCGCATCGTTGGGCCTCGGGTATCTGTGCTAAGACCAGAGCCAGGGAGACTCCAGGGGGTCCGTCTGGAGTGGCAGAGGCCCCCCCACTGAGTGTTTTTGGAGCGGGGGCGTTCGGGGCGGGGGGCGGGGTGGGGGGGGCGGGGGTTCGCCCCGGGTATGGGGGAGGTGCTCAGAGAGCCAGTGAAAGAGCAGCCGAGGCGGTTTCGCAGGAGCAGCGGCAGCAGATGTTGTCCAGTTGTTGTGAGGCGGGCACGTCTGGTGGGTTCTCCCTCTCTCGTGGGTGAGGGTGTAGGGGAGGGGGGGGCGGTGGCGGGGCAGGGGGGGGGGGGGGGTGGGGAACACGCTTCGCTCTCTGCTGTCATCCTCCACAACGCGGGGCCAGAGTATATTGGAGCTGACAGCGGAGGATATTCAATTAGATTGTGCATGTCACTCAGTGGCCTCCCGACAGCAGAGTCCTCCACCCAGCCTTTTGTGTTCTGCCATCGCGACCCGGGGACGAGCGGCGGCACCGCTCTTCTCCTCTTTTTGTGTGTGTCGCTCTCCCATTTAGGTCGACCTCTACCTCTGGTCTTGTATGTTTTGCTTTGTCTTCTTCCTCTTCTAATTGAATGTTTCATGTCGAACGCTGACATTGTGGAGCCCCGCAAAAACCCTTGATTTAGCGGCGTTCGCTCTGCGCTTGTCACAGGAATATGTCTGACCTCGAAAAAAACCAACCCATTTTGCAATTGTACAGCAAACCCCAATACATTTTGCTAACCTTAGACACAATAATGTAACGTTCCCTTTTTAATGTAATAATATATAATAATATATATATTTTCTTTCTTTGTCTTCATTTGCAGTGAAACTAGCAGTGTATGCAGCAGCGACCCCGGACTGTTCACCAACGATGAGGGAAGACAAGGTGCCTCGTAGATTTCATATATTTGATATGTACTATGTAATATTCATCATTTTGTCGTCATTTATCATCTCAGGATATGTTATCAAAGGAAAGTAATTTTCTGTTTAGCAGCAATACAGATTACAGACTTACCAAATGTCCAATGGTTATTATTATAGATTATATGGTATTATACTGTAACGTAAAAAATGAGCTATATTTCAATACAGCCATACTTCCATAAAAGTAACCCTGGGACAAGCGGGGGGGGGTGGTGGGGGGGCGGGGCAGGGAGGGAGTTCCGATACAATGAGTTTCGGTTGCTGGGCGCCCAGGCGACTCTAATAAGACGTTGTCATGTCGTGCTAATGAGCGCTGAAGCCTTTGCTAATCTCATTAGCCGTGGTGGGGCCAGGCGGCCGCTGATTTAACAGTTGTCACTACACCTTGACTGTGAGAGGCATGGCTTCCTGTATGCGCACCGCTGACTGACAGGCCCCCGAGCAGAGCATGCTGTCTGGGGACACCGGCGCTGCGGCCCGCTCTCCAGCCAACAGTGTGTGTTCGGCGCCGTCTGCCAAGGCGGATGAACATGTACGCTCTTATGAGTCCGCGGCGCAGCAGTAGCAGCGGCGGCGGCGGCGGAGGAGACGGAGGCCCTGCCAAGTGATCTCATTACCCGTCGTTATTATGTGCAGGCGACGACGAGCAGAGCGACTGGTTCTTCGAGGGCGACTGCGGCTCCGGGACCAGCGTGGCCGGTCTGATGCCCGGCTGGGACTCCGACAGCTCGCTTGGCCTGGATGGGGAACGGCCCGCGTCCAGGCGCACCTTCCTGCAGCCCGCACGGCCCTCGCAGCGAGGTGGGGATGGAGGTCTCTCTCTCTCTCTCTCTCTCTCTCTCTCGTCTCTCTCTCTCTCTCTCTCTCGCTCTCGCTCTTTTGTGCTGTCTCTCGCTCTCTCTCTCTCTCTCGCTCTCAGACTTTCTAATTCAATTCAAAAGAGCTCCAATTGGCATTGGAAATAAACATTTACATTGCCAAAGCAATGTCAAAAAACTGTTTAAAAATTCCAAAGCAGTTTAAAGGGGAACATAAAGTACTATAAATAGGTAACGAAGTTAATACATGAAATGTAAGTACAGTGGAGTAGAAGTGAGATAATCAAACTATATCCCAGAATTGGGAGTATAATCTCTCTCTCTCTCTCTCTCTCTCTCTCTCTCTCTCTCTCTCTCTCTCTCTCTCTCTCTCTCTCTCTCTCTCTCTCCTCTCTCTCTCGTCTCTCTCTCTCTCTCTCTCTCTCTCTCTCTCTCTCTCTCTCTCTCTCTCTCTCTCTCCTCTCTCTCTCTCTCTCTCTCTCTCTCTCTCGTCTCTCTCTCTCTCTCTCTCTCTCTCTCTCTCTCTCTCTCTCTCTCTCTCTCTCTCTCTCTCTCTCTCTCTCTCTCTCTCTCTCTCTCTCGTTGCAGGGTTCCAAGCTCGCCTCAAACAGCTGCCAGGCGTCTCTGGCCGCTGTATCAGGAAGGGCTGCAGGAGGATCCTCACCAAGGTAAAAGCGCGGTCTAAACTACCGTTTTATCTACATGAGACTTATCTATGGAGACTAAACACTGCTTGGGTCTAACGGTCTGTTCACTTTGATCTGTGTTTCACAGGGTAACAGCATGCCAATGTTTGTGGACAGAATGAAGCACTTGTCTCATAATCCCTATCAGAGAGAGTAAGAGATATTATCTTGTATTCATGGTTATTTCATGCTTTCGTTTTTTCCATTTTTAGAAGCTACACGAACCAAACTAAACTCTTTTCGTACCTCTTTGTAGTTTCCGGGCACTTTCATTTGGAAACCGAGACCGCAGCCAGGTACAATTGTGCAATATCGATCATTCCTTTTTTCTTTGTTTTTCCCATTCCAAATGTACTGGATGTACTGTATTCCCCCAAGAATGGGATGAAGAATCACCTAAAACCATTGCCGTTCTGCCTTTCGTAGTTCAACTCGCTCTCACGCTCACTACCGGTGTACCCCATCGACATGGTGCCAGAGAACTGCCACCGGGGATGCTCCTCTTCAGTGTGCAGGAACAGGTAGGGAGCACACTCCGGGTCGTGTCGTACAACTTCCTCTTCAAGGGCCAGATCTGGGGGGGCGGGGGGACAGGGACACACACCGTTGTGTCTTTTGCACTCAAGCTCAATATATGGATATAGAGAAATCTATGCCTGACCCACTTAAAGGATCCGTTACGGAGCAGTGCCTGCTTTAAAACTGGCCTGACCCTGTATCACCGTTTATGCCTGGGAGACGGCAGGAGCCACGGGAGTGCATGTGGGGTGTGCACAAAACGATACAGGTGAAAGGACGCTTTCAAGCTCCGTCTCGGCTTGACTGATACTTTTGCATGTCAAAGCCGGGCCGTGGTCCTTCTGGTGCTCATGTGAAGGCTGAATCCGGATCCAGGGGGCTACATTCTGACACGTTCAGATGCAAATCCACTATTCCAGCTGTATATGGAAGGAGACTTAATATTTAGATCTGCTTTTATGCACATAACAAAACGGTACCGTTCATACACCCATTTTAGTCACAGCCCTGTGTTGTTAAAATACTTGTCTTGTTGTGTGCTGGCAGTATGGCTGTTGGTGCTATATTCAAAGCTTTTCGAATCCAATAGTTTCCAAGGTCACTCAATATACTCAATCCAGATTCTCTCTCTCTCTCCGACAGTGAGTTGCAAGGCTGATTCAAATCCCGGCATTTTGTGCAACTGCAGAGGAATAAAACATTTTGACGGAAGTTTATCCATAAGATGTCGGTCAAAGCTTTCCACTGCTCAAACCCCCCCCCCCTCCCCCTCCTCCAGTCATCCAGTCATCCAGGAGAACTGTAGGATCGGTGCCCAGAGCTGCAGAGATCCTATCCTGTCAGGACTGTGGGGCTCCCCCTGTATTGTTTCCTCTATTCTTATTTATGGTGCATTTTTAATTTAGTTTCAAGCTCTCTCTCTCTCTCTCTCTCTCTCTCTCTCTCTCTCTCTCGCCCCCTCTCTCGCCCCTCTCTCTCTCTCTCTCTCTCTCTCTCCCCCCCCCCCCCCCCTCTCTCTCTCCCCCTCTCTTTCTCCCTCTCTCTCCTGGGTGATTTCACAGGGCGCTCCACCGTTTCCTTGATGAGGGGCAAAAACACAAGCGCTGTGAAATCGAGCCCCCCCCCCCCCCCACCCCACACTTCTTAGCTGCTTTCTTTTTCTAAACTGGCCCTTTCTTCTCCACCTGAAAGGTTCCTTCAGATTCCAGTCCGAGCCATTGTGAATACTAATTTCTCTCTATTAAAAAGCCCTCATATCCCGACCATGCTCTCATTTGAATGGCAGACTCGGGGGAGGCCTCTTAATTCCTTTATAGCAGGGATTCAAGACCCCTCACTTCAAAAAGTATAAATCATACTCCCAAATGAACTGTGGGGGGGGGGGGGAGGGGGGGAGGGAGGGAGTAGGGGGGAGGGGTGGTTGACGAGAGAGCCTTCTGATGTGTCCCGTCGGGCTGTTGGGGGGGTGGTGGTGGGGAGGGGGGGGGGGGGTACGGGGGGCACCACCGTCTGAATCTATTTCCCTGAGCTGCTGAAATCCGGCCTCCAGCGAGAGGGGCTTGTTTGGGGCCTTGTGACCCGGGCCGGGACCCCACCCACAGACCTCCCCCGTGTACCCATGTGGTCAATTCTCTCTCTCTCTTTCTCTCTCTCTCTCTCTCTGAGGGAGATGCCGTGAACAAACACACAGTAGTGTCTCACACACACACACACACACACACACATACGCACACAGACACACACACACACCTGTGAAGATGCTCATGCGTGAGTACATAAGACACATGGTGTGTGTGGTGTGTGTTAATTTATTCAGTGCGTTAACTACGGCCTCTAAATCACACCCCAAGCCGTGCTGGTTTCATTTCGTGCTACAGCTTTTCCCGTGGCACATTTAAAAAAAAAATGGCCACTATTGACTTTGATATGTTTCTCATTTTTCTTTGGGAAAAACTTGACATGATCGATTTTTCTTTTCTTCCTTTTTTTTCTTCTTTTCCTCGGCAGCACTTGAGCTTCCATACATCTGACTTTTCTTTATTGCCAAACACCCTTCAGAGAAAAGCGTTTTCACCGCGGGCCGGGGCGTACGCATTAATCTTGTACCGCGAGGCCGGTTTGAAATGATACTGTATTAATAAAAGCTGTCATCTCCTGTTTTTGGGGCGGGAGTTGACGGCAACAATCACAGATCTGATGTTAAGTGATAAAGGCTTGCTGCTTTGCGCGGGAGGGGGGGCTGTGAGCTATTTATCCTGGTATTGGCGACTGAATAGACGCGCCGCTTTCTGGGATTTGGCTGTAATGCCCGCTGGCCGGTGGACATGTTAAAATGCATAACCCCCCCCCCCCACACACCAACCAACCCCGCCCCCACCCCCCCAGCCTTTGGTCTATTGACGTATTTACTTCTAAATGACATTCGCACCGCCAGATAAATCATAGTCTTGCGCCACTCTCTCTCTCTGCCCGGTTTTTTCGTTGTAATTGTGAGATCTCGGTGTCAGCAGTTAGTATATTGGTGTGAGTGGCCTATTGATTATTGATTTGCGGCTATTGATCATGCCCCCCCAGGGGACCCTAATCCTTTGTTATTCATTTGAATACCTCTATTAATCTTGAGGTCCTGCTCACACCTGAAGCGCCGTGTAACCTAATGAAAATAGATGGCAGTTTTGTAACCGAATGCGCCTGCCTCGCTTTTTGATTTATTATTTTTAATTGATATATCTGCTTTTTGATGTGGCCGCCTGGATTACAATTGACCCCCTGTGTCAGTGGCGTTTCACGCCCCACCCGGAGGGGCCCCGTACCGCCCATTTTCTTTTTGAAGTGGCTCCTGTGACCCTGCAAAAAAAAAAATCCATCTTGCAGACATCTTCTCTTCAGTGTCCTTGCGCCTGCCATGGCGTCCTGTGCGTCGGGGTCATTTGTGTTTCTTCGGGTTCCCATGACAACATGTTTGTACCACCAAGATCGGACGGACGGAGCGACAGATGTTCCAGGTTCACCCCGTGCAGTGAATCGAGAATGAATGGCAGATGAGCCATAATAATAATAATAATAATGATAATAATACTAATAATAAACTAAAACATCTAGCATTATTTTTATGTTGCGTGGACTCAGGTGGACTCCACTAACAAGCTGAGATCGGGGCTCGAGATAAATGGGTGTGTTTTTCCTTGGCTAATGAGCCGGCTGATGGTATTTCGAATGTTTGATTAGCACAGTGCTACGTGCCACAACCGACTGCTGGTGGCCCCTGCATGTGTGTGTGTCTCTCTCTCCCTCTGTCTGTCTGTCTGTCTGTCTGTCTGTCTGTCTGTGTCTTTCTCTCTCCCTCTGTCTGTCTGTGTCTCTCTCTCTCCCTCTGTCTGTCTGTCTGTCTGTGTCTCTCTCTCCCTCTGTCTGTCTGTCTGTCTGTCTGTCTGTCTGTGTCTCTCTCTCTCTCCCTCTGTCTGTCTGTCTGTCTGTCTGTGTCTCTCTCTCCCTCTGTCTGTCTGTCGGTCTGTCTGTGGGTGTGTGTGTGTATGTCTCTGTCTGTCTGTCTGTCTGTGTGTCTCTCTCTCTCTCCCTCTGTTTGTCTGTGTCTCCCTCTGTCTGTCTGTGTGTGTCTCTCTCTCTCTCTCTCTCTCTCTCTCTCTCTCTCTCTCTCTCTCTCTCTCTCTCTCTCTCTCTCTCTCTCTCTCTCTCTCTCTCTCTCTCTCTCTCGTCTCTCTCTCTCTCTCTCTCTCTCTCTCTCTCTCTCTCTCTCTCTCTCTCTCGACAGCCTAGCAGAAGAGCCCCCCCCCCCCCCCCCACTCCTCCACAGGGGAGGGGTGGTGTTGGGTGGGTGTCCCTCAGAGGCCTCAGAGGAGCACTGCGGTAGTCCGTGTTTACGATAGTCGCCGAGGCGGGACCGCGGCCCGGTCCGGTCTTCAGTCCTGCTCCTCCACGCATTAAGACCAATTGCGGCAGGGCATTACGTTTAATACCGCGCGCCTGGTGAAATAACGCTGCGTTTAAACACCATCGATTTTGGAATTAAAAAGTTAGTTTGCCGAGATTTACTGCGGGGAGTTCCAACGTCTGAGCTCTTTATCAGGGGGGCGGGCGAGGCCGCAAATGGCTGGTTATGTGCTGTCGGACAGAGGCGCACGATTGAGGGATCGATAGCGCCGTGATTTACTAACTGGGAGTACAGGTAATCAATAGGTATAAAAGTAAATGAAATATGCATTACTGGGATTTTATTAGAGAAGGGGGTAACAGGGGGGAGAATAACGGTCAAGCCATTTATTTTTATATCTATTGATTATACAACATAGTAGACTTGGCTCGCCGCGTTGGCCCCACCCAGGTCCTCAGAAGCTGCCGCGGCACACCCCCGACCCGGCCGGCCCCGCCTCGGGATTTATGGCGCTCAGGGTCATGTGACACGCAGCCCTGTTAGAAAGGCTGCCCTGACAGGTCCCTATCTTAGAGAGCGCGCGCACACACACACACACACACACACACACACACACACACACACACACACACACACACACACACACACACACACACACACACACACACACACACACACACACAGGCGTGTGGGTTGGGGGTGTGAGTTTTATGTAGCCAGCAGTGCAAGATGAGCCATGTTGTGCTAAGGAGAACCTGCCACCCACACCCTGTTGAGGTTGTTTTTTGGTTTATTTTGCAGGCTGTCAAAAGCCATTCCTCTTGTCAGTTATCCCTACTGCTCATTGTTTTGATCTGATATTTTCTCGTGTTCTGCTAAACCGCTACAACAACCGCTGTTTTTTGCATCCTGTTTAACACACGAGAGGGCAGAGCATGCGTTCGCCGTGGTGTGGTGTCTCCAAACTCTTCCCATTTTAATTTTTGAGTTCACTCACACAGACACTTAACCATATGCTCTCCCCCCCCTGTCTGTGCTTTCCCCCCTCCTCCTCCTCCTCCTTCTTCTCCTCCCTCTCTCCCTCTCTCTCCCTCTCTCCCTCCCTCTCTCCCTCCCTCTCTCCCTCCCCAGCCGTGGTCCACGCAGACATACATAAATACACAGAGCAGTCGATCACATCGCCTCGCGCGCTACCCCCAGCCATGAAAGAGACCTTGACCTTAACTTTACATCTCAGTGGGCAGGGCTGTGTGAAGCCGCCGCACTCTGTGTGTGTGTGTGTGTGTGTGTGTGTGTGTGTGTGTGTGTGTGTGTGTGTGTGTGTGGTGTGTGTGTGTGTGTGTGTGTGTGTGTGTGTGTGTGTGTGTGTGTGTGTGTGTGTGTGTGTGTGTGTGTGTGTGTGTGTGTGTGTGTGTGTGGGAGGAGCAGGTCTCCTCGGGGTCTCCTGACATATGAGTGTTAGAGCAGGTGTAATTTGTTTACGCGGACTCAGAGATGACGTGGCCGGTGCACAGCAAAGCAACGTTTCTTTTGAAAAATCCCCTCAATTCATGTCTTCTCCTCTATCTCTCTCGGCCTGTCTTTTTTCTTTTTTTTTCCCCTTTTGAATCCTTATTTTTCTCAATTTTATTTTTAAAGCGGCACACGCATATATAAAAAATAAATAAATAAACATTTGAAAAATGCACAATGTTTTAAAGTCACACAAAGGTCCGTACAGCACGTCAATCCGGAGAGATGTACAGCATTTAATGTCATAGAAAGAAGAGGTGATATGCATGAATGGGCTTGTGTTTGTGTGTGTGTGGGGGGGGGGGGGGGGGGGGGTGAGGCTGACCAGCTGTGTGACTAAATATATTTGCACTGCTCTCTACTGTCCCCATCCCCCCTGTCCCGCCCCCCCCCCCCCCCCCCCTAAAGGCAGACCAACGTGTGTGTGGGACTGCTGTGCAATAGGGACATCAAACGCAGGAGGAAGACATCCGCCTTGCCCACCAGAATGTCAGGTACCAGTCCTCCATCGTATTAAACATCCGGCTGGCGTCACACACACACAAAGTGCCACTCAAACACTTTAACCCTATCCATTAGCAACAAAACCTTTCGGCAATGTGTTAATAATTCCCCCGGCGTCAGTATTAGTTCTGCTTTATTTATTGATTATCTTTTTTTTCTTTATCTATGCATTCATTTATTAATTTGCGTCGCCGTCGGTCCATTAAAACATTTATAAACAGGCCGTAAACCTCAGCGGAAACTATATGCAGAGTTCAGTGTTTGTTATAGCACCGCCACCTCCTTGTTGACAGCCCCTCAGGATTTACAGTCCGTCAGCCTGGCACACGCGCACACAGACACGCACACACACACACCCCCACACACACACACACACACACACACACACACACACACACACACACACACACACACACACACACACACACACACGCACCCGCACCCGCAGACACTCTGCTCGCCGCTGTCCGCCCATGCGAGGCGGAAGGGAGAAGGAGCGCTGTGACGGGGAGCGGAGGCCATTGGAAGTGGCACTGGAAACAGCCTCCCGCTTTGTCCGTTCGGGGCCGGTGCAGGCTGCCTTTTTTCATTAGACTGATGGCCCGGGGCCTTGTGTCTTCGCTGGATTGAAATCTGAATTGGTTTTGTCCACCTTACTTCTCCCCAAGTCCCCCCCCGTCCCCCCGTCCCCCCGTCCTCTCTCTCCCTCTCTCTCCCTCTCTCTCTCTCTCTCTCTCTCTCTCTCTCTCTCTCTCTCTCTCTCTCTCTCCTCTCTCTCTCTCTCTCTCTCTCTCTCTCTCTCTCTCTCTCTCTCTCTCTCTCTCTCTCTCTTCTCTCTCTCTCACCACCACCACCGGTTTGTCATTTAAATAACAAATGCCCGTTGCTCCCTGATTTAGTGAGGGGTGCAGGCCCTCTGATTTATATTAATATCACCGCACAGTGCACCGCGCCGCGGCCCCCCATCATTCATTTGGATAAAAGAGGTGGAATTTAAAAACAGCCAATGCTTTACCGGGGATACAGATTGCATCCATTTATTGCACTGAGTGATGGAGCGGCCCGGCAACTCTGTCCTTCACCTCCCCGGCGCTCAGCCACTTCCCATAAAACTAAAAAAAGATTCACCCCCCCTTGGCCCTTAAAGACCCCTCATATCCAGCATACGCCGTGAGGACACGGGGATCCCTCGGCCCGCACTGAGCGCTGAACTCTTAAGACTCGGACCATCTTGTTGAAATTCCGGGAAAAAAAAATCTCTGTAAATGTCTCTGTCATAAATTAATAAATAAATAGTTTTACCGGTCGGTTAAAATAAAAAATAAATGAAAATGGTATAAAAACGAACAAATCTTAGTTCAAGGCGTCCGCACGTCAGTTGGAAACGGCCCGGAGGGACATTGACCCACCCCCGGGGGGGGGGGGGGGTATTCAATTCCATCTAAAGGCTCCAGTTTTACTCACATTTCAACAGCACTGTCCAGTTTCATGTTTTTCTGCTTCCTGAGTTTAGTGCCCACCCCTGTCCCCCTGTCTGATTTATCATGCGTGCCGTGTTGACCAATGTCAGCTGTTCGTGTGTGTGTGTGTGTGTGTGTGTGTGTGTGTGTGTGTGTGTGTGTGTGTGTGTGTGTGTGTGTGTGTGTGTGTGTGTGTGTGTGTGTGTGTGTGTGTGTGTGTGTGTGTGTGTGTGTGTGTGTGTGTGTGTGTGTGTGTGTGTGTGTGTGTGTGTGTGTGTGTGTGTGTGTAAGTCTTCAGTGTGGCATACTGCCGCACCGGGGGGCCTCTCCACGGTAATTCTCTTGACTGCCGGAAGGAAGACTCCATGCACATACTGACTTGACTGAGGCTTTTATAGTCTGCTCTTACATATGTACATGCTTTTCATTATTGTGGTCGTAACAAGGGGGGGGGGGGGGGGGTGGCGTGTTATAAACCTTATCTTTGTCTTTTGCATGTTGTTGTTGTAGTAGTCACGCGTGTGCGTGTGTGTGTGTGTGTGTGTGTGTGTGTGTGTGTGTGTGTGTGTGTGTGTGTGTGTGTGTGTGTGTGTGTGTGGTGTGTGTGTGTGTGTGTGTGTGTGTGTGTGTGTGTGTGTGTGTGTGTGTGTGTGTGTGTGTGTGTGTGTGTGTGTGTGTGTGTGGTATCTTTCGTGGTTCAATCCAGCGGGAGAGAGCATCCTTTCTCTCTTTTGTGTTTTCCCCCCTACTCTTAGCCAACGAGACAGAAAGACACTTGTTGTTGTTTGAGTCTGGACAGAGAAAGTGAGTTATCCTGTGTGTGTGTGTGTGTCTTTGTCTGTGTGTGTGTGGTTGTGGTTGTGTGTGTGTGTGTGTGTTAGGGGTTGATTTGAAACTCTGCAATCAGGAGTGAAAATAGTCTGTGACCGGAGGTGTCTCCCAGAATCCCTCGGGGGGAAAGGGCTGAGGCGGTACGCAGCTGTTGCTTTTGTCTTCTTCCTTTACCCTCTTAGCACTTCCCTCGCACCGCTGAACTAGCTGACAACAAAAAACACCAACAACAACCACCGCGGAGAGGGGGGGGGCGGGGGGGGGCGGTGGGGTCACGACCAAAAAAAAACAAAAACAAAACCCAACTTATCAGGAAGGGTATCTGTTTGGATTAGATGACCACTCCACTTCTCAGCTTTAAATTGGCCATTCTCTGCCTTTCACACAAACATCACTCCATTGGAGGCGCACGGCAGGTGTTCGCCGGATATAGCTTCAACTAGCTTCAGCCATAGCCAGGATTGTGGTTTATATTGAATGGGCAATACCATGAAACGACACGTTTATGCTCAGCGGTGAGCATTTGTGACTATGAATTCATAATTCATATGATTGTATTGATATTAATGAATAAGAGTCATCTGGGCTTATCTCTTGTGTGTGCACTAAATCCCATTCCGTCCAATTATACTCCTCCACCTAGCTGTGTCCGTTGATGCATTATTATTATTGTTATTAATGTTGTTGTTGTATACATGTTATTAATAAACTGGAATATGCCTGGAACTAGAGTTTAAAGAGGACACATATCATGGTTATATAATACTGTTTAACCTATCGGTCCAATTTAGACGACCATCCATAAGGTCCCTTGATAACCATCATAGGTCTTTGCTCGGGAACCGACTAAAACGAGATGCCAAAGCAGGAGCCAGGCTCCCTCTCTGCCAGCCCCAAGCTACCTCCCTCTCTCTCCCTCTCTCCCTCTCTCCCCCTCTCTCTCCCCCTCTCTCACTCTCTCGCTCTTACTCTCCCCCTCTCTCTCTCTCTTCCTCTCTCCCTCTCTACCCCACTCTCTCCATCTCTTTCTTTCTTTCTCTCCCCTTCTCTCTTCCTCTCTCTCACTTCCTCTCTCTCCTCCTATCTCTCCATCTCCCACTATCTCCCACTATCTCCCACTATCTCCCTCTCTCTCTCTCTCTCTCTCTCTCTCTCTCTCTCTCTCTCTCTCTCTCTCTCTCTCTCTCTCTCTCTCTCTCTCTCTCTCTCTCTCTCTCTCTCTCTCTCTCTCTCTCTCTCTCTCTCTCCCCCTCTCTCACTTGCTTTCCCTCTCTTTTCCTCTCTCCATCCCTCTCTTTTCCTCTCTCTATCCCTCTCCCCCTTCTTTAGCCTCTCTCTTCCCCTCCCTCTCTCCCCCTCTCTCTTGCTCTCTCTCCCCCCCCTTCTCTCTCTCTCTCTCTCTCTCTCTCTCTCTCTCTCTCTCTCTCTCTCTCTCTCTCTCTCTCTCCTCTCTCTCTCTCTCTCTCTCTCTCTCTCTCTCTCTCTCTCTCTCTCTCTCTCTCTCTCTCTCTCCCTTCCTTCCTCCTCTTTGTGTCAGCAGCGCCGCTGCCTGCCTGAGCAGGGACAGCGGCGGCGGCGGCTGTGGCGACTGCGGTGGCGGCGGTGTGACGGATCACCTGTGTCTTGAGCCCCCCCCCCCCCTAGCCCCCCTCCACGTGCTCCTGCCCGGCGGTCCGGCCCCCCCCCTCCTCCCCCCCTCATTAATGCCCAGGCTGGTGTGAGGGGCCGCGTGGCAGCGCAAGACAAATAACGCCACCTCTCAGCCATCACTTCTTGCTGACAGAAATGCAGCCCACCGCACTATTTCTCCCTCGCCTGAATCCGCTCGCCCCCTTCTCACGTCCTTCAAACAGGGCCCACCTCTTTACCTTCTCCACTTCCTCCTCCTCCTCCTCCTCCTCCTCCTCCTCCTCCTCTGGCGGGCTGGCCGCTGCCGCCACCCTGCCAGGGGGTGGGGGGTGGGGGGGGGGGGTAACTTTCATGGAGGTGATGGCTGTTCACTGGAGGCTGAGGTGAGCTCCACATGATGCCAGCCCCAGGATGTAGACCCAGCCCCCCCCCCACCGGATTCATGTTTATAACCACAGTTTGGCTTCCGTGTCTTAAAAACAGAAACAACATCAAACAACAACAACAACAACAACAAGAAAAATCCACATATTTTTATGATTTGTTACAAGTCATTTGTTTTGAGGGTTTTATTGCCTTCCCGTGTGTTTTCTGTGTGCCTCTCTTGGGCTCCATTTATCTGGCAGGATTTAGTGTTATTATTGGCTTAGTTGTTCAGGTGCTGGGCTCGTGACTCCCGTCTAGAATTAAAAACCCTCCCACAAAGGGCTTTGATTTGAATCTTCCAGTTGTCCACTAGAAGTGTGTGTGTGTGTGTGTGTGTGTGTGTGTGTGTGTGTGTGTGTGTGTGTGTGTGTGTGTGTGTGTGTGTGTGTGTGTGTGTGTGTGTGTGTGTGTGTGTGTGTGTGTGTGTGTGTGTGTGTGTGTGTGTGTGTGTGTGTGTGTGTGTGTGTGTGTGTGTGTGTGTGTGTGTGTGTGCGCGCGCTGCGCGCGCACGCCTGTGTGTGCCTGTGTGTGTGTGTGCGCGCGCGCCTGTGTGTGTGTGCGCGCGCACGCCTGTGTGTGTGTGTGCGCGCGCACGCCTGTGTGTGTGTGTGTGCGCACGCCTGCGTGTGTGTGCGCACGCAACTGTATGTGCGTGAGAGAGACCCGAGCGGGAGGAACACACAAAGGCTAATCATTAAAGAGCCATTCAGCCCTGTTCATTTAAGTGTGGGAATCAGCAGAACCATTACTGTCAATGTGTAATTAGCTGATTAATAAACAGGGGGGGGGGGGGATGGAGAAGGAGGGGGGGGGGGGGGGGGAGGAGGAGGGGTGGGGGGTGCTCCAGGAAGGCCAGTAATGATTGTTTTTAGAGAGCATCACATGAGGGCTTATTAAGGCGCTAAGATGGCTCCATTCAGCCACCCATTATCGGCCCCCCAATAAACCAGCCCGCTGTAATTCCTCCCCATTGACGGGAAATCTTTGCGTGTTTAATGTCTTCCTCATTGACCTTGGTGTTAAACAAAGTGAACGCGCGTGGATGTGGATACTTTGACCACATGACACAGTGGTTCAGGCGAGGGCAAGCGGGCCATAATTAATAATTACTTACGTTACTGTATTTTAGTTTTCAGATTAGCATCCATGCCTCTTCCGTGGGTTCGCACAGGCTTCCGTTGCTGCTTCACAGGGATGACCTTTATAGGCTAATGTTTATTATTATTAATGTTATTGACCCGCATATTCATCTGCATCGTTATTACGAATAATGCTAATCCACAATTTTGCTTTCTTATATCTTGTGTCACGTCAACTGTCTCGTCAAATAAGAAAATAAGATAAGTTAATGATGAGATAAGATAAGATAATGTTTCCTCTGGTTAATATGTAATATAATATTAATAGGTATACTCGGGGGTAATGTTGACCTTTACAATTAGTCAAACTGTTCCTGGTGTGTGAATGTGAACACCGCATTCACCGCACACACACATACACACACACACACACACACACAAGCGCGCACAATCTATCCAGTTGCCTATGATTGGACGAAGATTGACTTCAAGATTCAAAAAGTTTTTATTTGCCATTTGCAACAAGTAAAATGGAATTCTTTCTCCCCATTCCCTCCTGCAGTATGAATTTGCTGCAACAATACAATACTATACTATGCTATACAATACTATACCATACCATACTACACAATACTATACTATGAACAACACACATATACTACCTATGATATGCTATCTCACATGACCTCTCCGGAGTTCTGAATGTGGCAGCAGGTCTGAGCAGGTTTTGAGCAGAGACCTGTAGGTGGGTGTGTGTGTGTGTGTGTGTGTGTGTGTGTGTGTGCGTGTGTTGGGTGAAAGAAAACCGCAGCAACGGTTAGTCATCGTTCCCTCAAGAAATATTAATCAATTATCTTGGCCGCCGGATCAGTTTGGGGAAGAAGTCATCTGGAAAGAGGCACGAGCAGCTCTAATGGGGAAGGAGGAAAACCACAGGGCAGAGAACACTGTAATGCCTAATCCTTTGAGACAGCCCAGAGCCACAAAGTCACTTCTCCTTCCCCCTAGCCCACCTGCCTGCGTGTGTGGGGACCAACCAGCCAATGTCATGTGTGACCGCCACAAACTTTTATACATTTATATTTACCGGCATATAGTAAAAAAAAAAAACAACCACAACAAACGAAAACAAACATGTCAGTGGAAACGATTGTTTTGGTGTTTTTTGAAGGCTTTTTGTGTGGACTCTGCCCTGAAGATGCATTTGGAATCCTTGACTCCCTGTTATACAGCATTGTATATGGTAAACTAAGTAGATTGTTTGCTTGGTGGTTAGATATTGTTCTATTGTTTGCCAAATGATTGTACTTTTCCCTGAGCACTGGTTCCGTTCTTGGTTACTTGTTAGGAATGGAATGCACTTTTGACTTCTGGTGACGAGTTGTTCTACGCACCTTTGTTGAACACACTATTGTAAGTGTCAAAAGTGCTAAATTAATGTGATGTAATGTAACCGTTGGAAAAAAACAAACCCTTTGTTTGGATCTGTATTTCTGTATCTTGGACATATTGCAACTGAAGACTCATTTAGCATGTTAGCTTTGGCACAAGCCTCTACTGCCAGTACGGCTCCTCTCCTGTTTTAACAGTGCAGATTGGCCTTTTTTTAATAACCGTGTCGTTAAGTCTTTAGCGGGCAAATTGGATTTGGCTCACTTGACCAAAACCTAATTTATTCTCAGCCTATTACAGGATTGTGGTTTATTTCAATATACATAAAACAGCGACTCATCTCGATGGGCATTGGTTTAAATGTCATTGTTATTGTGGAAATCCTGTACAGAAATGAAATACCATTATGCTTTTTAAAATTTTTATTCGGTATTCACAGCGTAAACGTGGATACCTTTTTGGCCCTCCTATATTATTATTATTTTTTAATTATACTATTATTTAGAACTAGCGCATTGCCCGTGGGTTTCCACGGGATCTAGAGGCCCCTGCCTGTGCATTAGGCTATGGCCCCTACATGAGTATTGTGTAAGATGATCACCTGACTACCATTGTTACGTGCCTCAGCTGAGCATTGAAACCCCTGAATTTTCCACTAAATCGCCCGCAAAACGAAAACTACTCAATCGAATGCTTAACAAATCGAAACTTGGTCACGTTCAGACCCCCCCCCATCCCGCCCAGTATGAAGATCCCCCTCAACCTGAAAGGGGGCGTATTTCTTGTGACAGACACACACACACACACACACACAGAGTCCGTTAGAGAATTATATAGTCGTTTTTTTTATTATTCTATCCATCCATCCATTGTCTACCGCTTATCCGGGTCGGGTAGCAGAGGTAGCAGCTTCAGCAGGGGACTCCAAATCGACCAGCTCTGTATTTTTGAATAGTCAGTCAAATTAATTTCTCGCCTCTGACCTCTCAAAAGTTTTGCATTTTGTCACACATATTTGTATCCCTTGTATGTACGTATGTACGTTTGGTACTCATTCGCCCATAGGGGGCGCTATAATGCGTGGTCAAAGCCGAAGGCTGAACCGCACCACCCTGATGGACGATAATGTCTGATATTTAGGCCTTATTTCAGATGCTGAACCTTTTTGCCTCTTAGACCCGTCTAGATAGGTTTCTCTGTACAGTGAAAGTTTCAGGAAAACTACAGCAATGTAATTCTAAATAATTACTAACCTAAATGACACAAAACATTTTTAAATGCTCTATGGAAGTGACTGATCCGTCTCTAGAGTTCGTCTCTAGAGTTCATCTTATTTTTATTATTTTGATTTGAAACGCTGTATATCTCAGCTTGTGTCAGCTTGGTAAATAGTTTAGCAATTGGTCACACATATTTGTATCCCCGGTCAATAGGTCTACAAAACTGTTTGGTACCACTTTGTGATAATTCGTGGTCAAACACTCAGGCCTCGCCGCCCTGATCGATGAAATTCAGAAACGTTGTATACACGGTATGCCTAATTCAGATTCCCGGAAAGCTGTGTTCTAAATAACCAACCCACACAATGAATGGCATAGAGGCTATATGTGAAGTGTCTGGTTTTAAACCGCAAAAGGGTTGTGCAGTATTGTAATTATTGTGCCAATAATTGTTGCGGTTTGTGGGGTGGCTGTTGCTGTGATGACTGTGACTGGGATGGTGGTCGCTGTGGTTTGCGATGTTTGTTTGTGTGTGTGTGTGTGTGTGTGTGTGTGTGTGGTGTGTGTGTGTGTGTGTGTGTGTGTGTGTGTGTGTGTGTGTGTGTGTGTGTGTGTGTGTGTGTGTGTGTGTGTGTGTGTGTGTGTGTGTGTGTGTGTGTGTGTGTGTGTGTGTGTGTGTGTGTGTGGTGAATACCTGAATCGAAGCTGCAAGAATTCTTCTTCCTAAATTACCACTTACTATTTGGTGTGCTCTTCTTCCCGTGCAGCGGACATACTGTTCCATAGGGAGGAGCTGGGAGAAGAGGCCATCCCACCACCAGAGGCTGTGGCCACTTCAGAAGGGATGGAAGAGCTACCCGCTGCCCTTGACCCGCCAGACCTCTACCGGCCACAGACTTCATTTGACCCCCAACGGAGCCAGCTGGACAACTGAAGGACTGGCAACTAAAGAGGAACGGGGTACACAACACCGATAACCGACACTGAAAAAAGATGGCACTGTTCCAACGTGTCCAATTGGAGGAAAAAAAATCAGAGGTTGAAAACCCTTTTAAAAAAAATATTATTTTATTAGCACACACACATCAAACAATTATTTGACCAGCTTCATCAGAAAGATCCAAGTCGTTTCCCAGGTTTTGCGTATTTAAAGGAGCAGAAAATGTTAATGCAATCAAGGACCAGGTTAAGCCTCCCCATTACGCCCGTGTCCTCGAGGCCGAGAGGTGGCTTGAAGGGGTGGGGGGGGGCTTCCTTCCTGAAGACACAGGAGCTCCACGCTCTACATGCTGTCTGCAGGGTCCACCTGCTCCCACACACAAGACCCCAGCAATTATGTCCTCTTTAGTAGCCGGCCTGCGTTTATCAGCGGGGGACACCGGTTCTGGGTGGGGGGGGTGGGGGGGTGGGAAGGATGGAGGGAGGGAGGGAGGGGGGGGTTGGTCTGCTCTACTTTACATCAGCCTGCGAGTGGGACCAACTGTGAGTCACAGCTCCAGCTCAGAGATGGAAGGACCATCAAAAAAAATGTTCCAGCGGTACCACATGGTGCTGAGGGGGTTGCGCGGGGGGGGGGAGAGGGGAGGAGGAGGAGGGGGGGGGGAAGGAGGAGGAGGAGGAGGAGGAGGAGGGAGGGGGGGGGGGGGGGGGGAAGAAGGAGAAGGAGGAGGAGGGGGCCACCGGTGGAGTGCCGCACAAAGTACAGGTCTCTCTATTAGCATGGATTTGAAAAAAAAAGCCACGCCGGCTACAAAGCGTCTCATTAGCACAACACAGAGAGCGTGTCGCCGCGTGTCTCCTCCCAGGGCCGGGCCCTTGTTCTCCCGGCTTACCTTCCGTATTCAAATGGCTCCGCCTCCCGGCGTATCTACATTCACGGCTGACGGCGAACGTCTGTTTGAACCGTCTTGGTTGTTTTTTTTTGTTTTTTTTAACAGCCTTGGTATGCTGTTTTTTTTTTTTGGTGAGACGAAATTTGTAACACAAACACCGTATCAGACACACACACACACACACACACACACACACACAGTATCAGACACACACACACACACACACACACACACACACACACACACACACACACACACAGTATCAGACACACACACACACACACACACACACAGTATCAGACACACACACAGTATCAGACACACACACACACACACACACACACACACACACACACACACACACACACACACACACACACACACACACACACACACACACACACACACACACTTCCATCTACTCCGGTGGTGAACACAGCATGAAATAACTAGCTGAAGGTTGACGGCTGTGTATTGGGGTTCAGAAAGATCTGTCCTTGTTCCTTAATGGCCTCGTTGTCGTTGACCCGACGAGACCGATGGTTCTGATTCCACCCCCCCCCCCCCGTTATCCCACGGATGCGGATGACGCTGTCCGGTCCATCACGTCACGATTTCACGTCCGTTTAAAACGAAGGCACATTGCAATGTGTGTGTGTGGTTGTTGTGTAGATCGCCGTGAGTTACAGTTCTACAGCCGCCTTTTCGGAAGGAGGTTTTTATGGGATCCCGTTGCCACAGAATGACATTTATAAATGCTGTGCGTGCACACTCCTCCTGGTGAATGGACGCCTCCGACCAGACTGCCTGCCACAAGAGTGGGGTCACAGAGCGTGTGACGGGCTTGGGCAACCCCACCTCTCTCTGTCTCTGTCTCTCTCTCTCTCTGTCTCTCTCTCTCTCTCTCTCTCTCTCTCTCTCTCTCTCTCTCGTCGTTTGCAGTAGCACAGGTGAACACACTATTGTAAGTTGCGTTGGATAAAAGCATCTGCTAAATGACTGTAATGTAATGTGATGTAATGTAATGTAATGTAATGTAATGTAATGTAACACTCGTCTGTAGAAAATGACAGACCCCCTTCCATGTTCTGAAAAGGCCGGTTCCTGTTCTGGTTCCCGGCTCCTGCCTCAGCACCGCGTGTCACTCGGATCATTGACAGGAAGGAAGTTTCAAATTGAGTTTTCCCCCGGATTGAGTCCATGGTAATTAGCAGTCGCCATGGCGACTCCCCAGCCATAACCAAACGCCAGCCCAAAATTATGGAGAATGGGAGGGTGGGGGCGTGTCCCCCCCCCCCCCTGGTACAGTTAAGGAATCCGACGGAGGGGGAGGAGGGGAGGAGGGGGGGGGGGGGTGGTCCTTCCTCGTACCTCTCATATTTCATCCCAGGTAAAGATTACCTGTCAGACCCATGGGAGATGTATTGATCTGTTTTCCTTTTTCAGCCAGCAATCACCTGACAAAGGCAGCTAGGAGGCGGGTGAGGGAGTGGTGCTGTGGGCCGTGTCCTCGGCCCACGAGGCTGCGTCGGGGGGGGATGGGGGGGGGTGTGTGTGTGTGTGTGTGTGTGTGTGTGTGTGTGTGTGTGTGTGTGTGTGTGTGTGTGTGTGTGTGTGTGTGTGTGTGTGTGTGTGTGTGTGTGTGTGTGTGTGTGTGTGTGTGTGTGTGTGTGTGTGTGTGTGTGTGTGTGTGTGTGGGGGACGGGGTCTCCCAGTGTCCACAGATGGGGTTGAGAGGGGGGGGGGGGAAGCGCTGCATTAGATAATGTAGTCATAAACTCTGTTTGAACCTACTCTCTATGCAAGCAGGGTGCTATGCCCCCCCCCTCTGTCCCCTGGGAGCCACAGGGGGGGGGGGGGGGTCATGCGGGAATAAGCATTTTTTTTTTTTAAAGACATTTTTAGGGATTTTTTTTGTGCGTCTCTCTCTTTCTTGTCGAGTTTGTTCTGGGGTGTCACAACTGATGCTGGGAACACGTGGAGAAGGACGGTCTCTTTGGTTCCTGCTGACAACGGTTCAACTCGGTATTACATTAGAATAGTGTACAATAATAATTGTGTGGGCTGAATTATACTCTCTCTCTCTCTCTCTCTCTCTCTCTCTCTCTCTCTCTCTCTCTCTCTCTCTCTCTCTCTCTCTCTCTCTCTCTCTCTCTCTCTCTCTCTCTCTCTCTCTCTCTCTCTCTCTCTCTCTCTCTCTCTCTCTCTCTCTCTCTCTCTCTCTCTCTCTCTCTCTCTCTCTCTCTCTCTCTCCTCTCTCTCTCTCTCTCTCTCTCTCTCTCTCTCTCTCTCTCTCTCTCTCTCTCTCTCTCTCTCTCTCTCTCTCTCTCTCTCTCTCTCTCTCTCTCTCTCTCTCTCTCTCTCTCTCTCTCTCTCTCTCTCTCTCTCTCTCTCTCTCTCTCTCTCTCTCTCTCTCTCTCTCTCTCTCTCTCTCTCTCTCTCTCTCTCTCTCTCTCTCTCTCTCTCTCTCTCTCTCTCTGTGTGTGTGTGTGTGTGTGTACAAACAAGCCTTGCATGGTATGTGGATTTCTGTCGGTATTTCAATGATTACAACTGTCTCTATTTCAATAATTACATATTGATGACAATATGCATTTATATAAGTGTATATTCCTTTATATATATATATATATACAGTATATACTCTCTTGGCAGCTATAGGTGTCGTCGTCATGTGTGTGTCTTGTTCAGTGATATGTCGAGATGCTGATGTTGTCCAGGAAGCCATGCATTTGTAATTATCGCGCCACGGCAAAGGAACCCATGCGCAGAGGATTTATGAGGCGCTGCATAATTAGATCACCCATTGAGCAATTTAGATTTGGGGAACATAAAATTAATCAATTCATCTTAGCGATAGATTAACGGCGGCCACATATATCTCACCAACTTTTTTTTTTTTAACCGTCATTTTTTTTAATTTCATTACGTGGATTTAAATCCATCGCCCTCTCCCCCCCTTCTCCCCCTCGCCCCCATATCGGGGGGGGGGGGGGGGTGCTTAGGCAGCTATCCTGTTTGATATGTAGCAAAAATAGCATCTTATCTCCCTGGGCTGTTATCTTAATATTTAATAGCGGCGGAATCATGCCTAATTGCTTTGCAAATGATTTAAAGAGGATTACCGCCGCCTTATAAAGCCGCCAATGGTGTCACTAGATGAGTGCGATAGACGTTACAATGGTGAGAATTCGATCGGACCCGCAGTGCAGCAGGGCTTAAGCGTGCTGTTTCCCCCCCACCCATCGTCCACCACCGTCCCAAGGCCTCTGGGAGAATATACCAGCTTCACCGGGGGATGAAACTCTTGTTTCTCTGAAAAGATCCCCTGTTAAAACTCTCGGGATTGCTTTTGTTTCATATGTGGGTGTTTTATTTTTATTTTCTCGTTTATTTTTTAAGGAATTTCTTTTCATTTTATACATATTTTAATGTAAAATGTGTACATATACTGTATATATACACACACGTCATGTCTTCTCGCCTATACAATAGGTTCTGTGTTTATAATGCCTATCTATATGTGTGTGTGTGTACGTGTGTGTGTGTCGTCAGTATTGACCGAAAGCCTACAATATATATATATATATATATATATATATATATATATATATATATATATATATATATATATACACACTGTATATCGGCTTTGATGTTCTTTGAAATTCTGTGACAAAAAAATAATCCTTACATTTACAAGTAAAGTCTTGTCATTTGGGGAATTCCCTTCACTCTTGTGGGTCCTGTCATTCATGTTCTCCCTGGGTGTGTTGTTGTTGTTGTTGTTTTTCTTCTTCTTTCCCCCCAGATTATGGTTTTGCTGTCGCTGCAGCAAAACCATAAGCTGGGGGACGGACACGCCGCATGGTCCGGGGTATCTCGGCTGTGTGCGTGCGTGCGTGCGTGCGTGTGTGTGTGTGTGTGTGTGTGCGTGCGTGCGTGTGCGTGTGTGGTGGTTACACATGATTGTGTGTGTGTGGCTTCAACGGCGGAAACCCTTCCTTCAACCTGTGATTATCAATAGGTCCCCGTGTTGTTAATCTTGCGGCCCCGTGGCGGATGTCGGAGGGGGGGGGGGTGGGAGAAGGCGGCGGCGGGCGGCAGTCACTTCGCCACATGTTGTGAGAGTCGGGAGCAATTCTGTGGCGCCCGCTGCTCACATGTGGTCCCCGAGTTACAAATCACATCATCAGCTGTCTGCGCACCCACATGCCGGCACCTCTTCTCTGGGGGGAAGCCGATTGATGGCCGAATGTAGGGAAAATCAATAGCTTCCTCTCATCTCAAAAAGGGCCCCCTCTGTCATGTTTCGAAGTTTGATGTTCCCTCCCTCCCTCCAACACACACACACACACACACACACACACACACACACACACACACACACACACACACACACACACACACACACACACACACACACACACACACACACACACACACACAGGTGCACGGACATATGCACTCACACACACACACACACACTTTTTCTATTTCACAATTTCTCTGTCAGTTTCTATATCCTTATCTCTTTATCTCTCTTTATCCCTCTCTGTCACACTTTATCGTACACTACTGGTGTTTAACAACTAAATATGTGCATTACAGTACTGGTTAGGGTTGCTGTTACTTTATTTTCTTCTATATTATTATTATTATTATTATTATTATTATCCGAATCAATCAACTGTCGAAAGCATGCTTGCACACTTGCAAGGACGTCTTCCCTCTGGTGTCCAATCACTCATTCCCTGCATGTGCAGGCTATAGTCCTTGCTGTTCTATGTGCGCAAGAACAAGGATTACGGACTCTAATGGCTAAGTGTCATTGCCAGTGTGATCATCGCATGAAAAGCTAACACCAAAAAAGTAGCAGTATATGACCCCCCCCCTCCCAGATTGTAGGCCAACCTTTTGGTTACTTGGGGCCCTTTTGTAAATGGCTGCTGCTGAACCAATCCTCCTGTTTTAGAACTGATACGTTTGCTTTGGAAGAGGTGACCCTTTGACTAATGATGAGTCGGATTATCCCTTTACTCAGCGCCACACACACACACACACACACACACACACACACACACACACACACCCCACACACACACCCCAACACACACACCCCAACACACACACACACACACACACACACACACACACACACACACACACACACACACACACACCGATCAGTCTTCAGGCTTTATCAAAACGGCAGCCGCAAACTGTAAACTTTCGGCGTTCTCCCTGTTCGATGTCAAATGACCAAAGCGCAGGCAGGCAGGCCGCCGCACACGGCGTCCTTAATGGGGAAATTCAAATAACACACCCATCAGCTGAACACAATATTCACACCAGGAGAGGGGAGAGGGGGACGAGATAACACTCTAGCTGACGTATCGTTTGCATTCCTTTTATTCAAGTGCCCGGTTTCCCTCATCCGTAACAAGCGTAACAAGACGCTCCTGTCGCCGCCACCGCCACAGCACAGAGTGTGAGCCCCCCACCCCAATGTGGACCGTCCTATCCATCCACCCCCATGTGCCCGGGGGTACACCCACACGCTGAGCGGAAGCAGATTCCCGGGGGTGGGGGGCATCTGAGCTTGTCGTCCCCCCCCCCCCCCCCCCCCCCTGCTGTGCTTATCCGGCAGTGTTTTTACATGGCGCCGTCCCTTCTCATCCCCCCCCCCCCCCCCACCTCTTGGCACTCTAATCAGAGCGCTGTGTGGGCTCCACTGGGTGAGGTACGCGGGAAGTTGTCTGTTCTGACAGCCAATAAAAACCTTATAATCTCCCTGATTCAAGTGAGCCCATTTAGAAAAATAAATAAAGAAAGAAAGCTAACTAGCGCCATCACTCAGGCCACCGCCTCTCTCCCCCCCCCCCCCCCCCCCCGCCCCCCGCCCCCCGCCTCCTGCTCTCCCCTGACTGTCTTTATATATTTTTTTTTCCTTAATGCCTTTTATTATTTTATTATTTTTTTTGGTGCTTTAATATATAGCCCCTGAAAAATGAGAGACTCCCGCGCTGCTGTGTAGATATTTTGTTGCTGATGATGCGCGACGAATTTCCATCACAGCTTTGTTTCCGGCGGGTGAGCGGATAATCTTTTACGGGGGCCGGGGGAGGGGAGGGGAGGTGGAGG
>CM051016.1:22338966-22341466 GCA_027704905.1 Muraenolepis orangiensis
TCTTTCTCTCTTTCACTGGCTTTGTCACCGATCTTTCTCTCTCTCACTCCGAGCCATCTCTCCATTTTAGGATTAGGCGGGATGCCGGGGTTAACCAGGCGGTTTCGGGAGGTGAGCCTCGGCACAGACGCACACACATGCACACATGCGCACACACACACACACACACACACACACACACACACACACACACACACACACACACACACACACACACACACACACACACACACACACACACACCCTGACCGAGATGCACACAGTTGTTTCCTTTGTCTCTTAGCGTTTGGAGATAATTCAGTCAACGGTCTTTTGAACTGCGGATAAGAGAGGAAGAGCATGATGCCAGGGATGAGCCTGCTGTGTGTGTTTTGGGGTGTGTGTGTGTGTGTGTGTGTGTGTGTGTGTGTGTGTGTGTGTGTGTGTGTGTGGTGTGTGTGTGTGTGTGTGTGTGTGTGTGTGTGTGTGTGTGTGTGTGTGTGTGTGTGTGTGTGTGTGTGTGTGTGACTTTGAAAGGTACAGTTACAGAGAACAGCGAACAATTATTGAAACTGCTTATTTTAGAACTTTTGGAACTCTTAGAATTCATTGTTTTCACTTTGAGGGGCTTTTTTCAATTTATTTTTCTATTAATATCGTCTTACATTTTAGATATATTTATTATTTTTATTATTTTACCGATTTGCTACAGGTATAGCGCAACAAAAAACAAGAGTGTAAAAGTGTATCAAAATATACTGGTATTCATTGACGGTAGAATAATCTGTTCTAGGTTTACTTTTCTCAATCTTTCCTCAAAAACCCGGGTTTTTCAATGGACGTTCTTTAGCTGCAAACGTCCATATCTGCTTCCTTCCTTCCTTTTTCCGGCCCTGCGTATTATGAACAAAAATGATGAACAAAACAAAAAAAAAAAAAAAAAACACCAGGGAGAGGAAATTCATTTCCAATAAATGTCGCGACAGAGTAGCTTTTGTTTCAGCGTGCCCACGTGGTCCCAGGCACAGGGACCAGGTGTTGAGCTGTGTAACCCCACCCACACCCCCTCCTACCCCCCCCCCTACCCTCCTACCCCCCTACCTTCTCCCAGACACACACGGGGCCGCCGCCACCCGCCCCGCTCCGACCCCTCCCAGGAGCCACGTGCTCCGGGGAGGGCAAGGTGCGCGATGACAGGGCCTTGAGGTGGACCATCAAAGGGGCTCTTTGAGTTGCGTGGGGGACTGGGGGGAGAGGGGGTAGGGGGGGGGAGAGGGGGTAGGGGGGACTGGGGGGAGAGGGGGTAGGGGGGGGGGGGGGGGGGGAGAGGGGATGGGGGGGGGGGGCGGACAGAGGGCCGCAGTGTGGGCCCGGGGAAACAGGACACTTGCTAGCAGATGCTGCTGCTGCTGCTGCTGCTCCACCACAGCTCGCTCTCTCTCTCTCTCTCTCTCTCTCTCTCTCTCTCTCTCTCTCTCTCTCTCTCTCTCTCTCTCTCTCTCTCTTGCTCTCTCACTTTCTCTCCATGAGCGACACAGACACTCACACTCGGTGAGCTTAGCCTGGGAGACGGGGAGGAAGAGGAGATACAGATGAAAAGAGAGATGAAGGGAGAGATGGGCAGAAAGATGGGAGGGGAAAGAGGTGGAGAGAGGCATAGAGCGGGAGAGGAGAGGAGAGAAGCAGAGAGAGATGGAGGGAGAGAGACCGAGAGATGGAGGAGGGCGAGTGGCAAATATATGGAGGGGGAGGGGGGGGGGGGGGAGGGGGGGGGACAGTCACTATGATTTGAGTATTTCAACAGTTTCAGGGATGTGAAGTTCCAGAGTGAAGTGATATACCCTCACAGGTGCGGTGTCATGGCGGAGATACCGCTGGGTTCGTCGGATGAGTTACGCTCGGTCTTTATCTCAGTGGCGGTTGTTGGAACATTCTCTCGGTCTCGGTCTGCTCTGCCTTCTCTAACCGATTACAGCGATAGATTATGACTGTTGTATCTGAATGTGATGGGGAATGAAACTAAAGTGTTTTTAAGATAAGATTGGATTCTTGGCACGTTGCTAAATTAGCTTTCCATTATAAATTAAAAGCAGTCTCCTGTATCGCTACACGACAGGTTAATGCGCCAAATGAGTGATGTGTCTTTATTCTTAGTATCTTAGTGGAATGTAATGATGAACCTGACATTGATATTGTTCCAAAATACCTGTAGTTCTGAGCTTAGCCATGAAAACGTCTGGTTTAAAGTTAATTTTGAATATGAATATTGCGTTACATTTTAAATCACCAGAAATGATCAACAACAACAACAACTGACGAGGCGTTCCTGTGCTGCTTCCACCCACACGGTCTGTGGAGTGGAGGATCACCCCCGCGGATCTTCGGATCGACCGAACTCTCGCTCCCTTCTGCCAGAAGGGGAATGAGTGGCTTTTAATTAAGTGTAATATCATTTTTAACGGTGGCTCTCTCTGGAAATGAGCGGTGGCCCCCCGGAGGGGTCACGGCAGGGGGGGGGGGG
>CM051016.1:22348966-22351466 GCA_027704905.1 Muraenolepis orangiensis
AGGATCCCGCACAGAACCCCCCCCCCCCCACACACACACACCTCGCCCCCTCGCCCCCCCCCCACACCCATACACCCCCCCGCAGAGTTGTGGCTGGAACCGGACCCCCGAGCTGTACTGTCATCGATAAAAAAGATAATGGCCAGGAAGAGGAAGGGGTGGGGGGGGGGGGGGGGGGGGCGAGGTGTGTGTGTGTGTGTGTGTGTGTGGGGGGGGGGGCGTCCTCACTCGCCCCACTCCAGCCAACTGCCCATGAAATCAAGTTGAGATTTATATTTCCTACATGGGGGCTGCTGGCTGGAGCGCCCGCTAGATTGGAAGTGTCTAATGACTTAGTGAGGGTGAGATCAGTCCACTTGGGGGGGGGGTGGGGCACTCCCCTAAAACCTCGGGGAACAAATTAACAGCTAACGTCTAACTCTCAGGCTCCTTCCCTAACCTTTCCCCATCCTGTGTGACATTTGGGGGGGGGGGTAGGGTGTGGAGGGGGGGGTTCACTTTGCCTTGGGCCCAGGCGTATGGCGACCTGCGAGAGAATACAGAGATGTTGCATATGTAAAACAACTGTGTGTGTGTGTGTGTGTGTGTGTGTGTGTGTGTGTGTGTGTGTGTGTGTGTGTGTGTGTGTGGTAGTAGTAGCTGAGAGAGAAAGAGAGAGCGAGCGAGAGAGAGGGAAAGTTCATGTGTTGAGTGGTGGGGTTCCTCTGGGCGGTGGGAGGTGTGAACTCTGGAGAGAGGGCAGAAGCAGAAGCAGAACTGGGGTCACAGACCCCAGAACACGGTGGTGCAGATTCATAAACTCTGGATGCTCTGATGTGACTGGAACTGATTCACTGATTAAAAACCCACCAGTCTGTACTGTGTGTACAATAATGAGTGACGCGCAAAAACAAGTTTGTGACTATTTCTCATTGTTTCACAAGGCCCCCCCCTCCCCCTCCCCTCCCTCCAATTAGAATGATGTTAATTGTCGTACAATTATGCAGGATCCAAAATGTCTCCCGTTAATTCAAATACAGCCGAGCCGTTCCTTGTCGAAGTGATATTGCGTCGGCCAGTTGAAGTTTGGGTACAGGAGGAGAGGAGAGGGATAGGAGGGGACCGGGTTGCTAGCTGGATGGACCCGACGGTGGTGCTCATGATGCTAATAGTACAAGTAGAGCAGAAGGTCAGAGCCCTCAGCACCTGTGTGGAAGATTAATGAACACACTAAGCCCAGAGAGAGAGAGAGAGAGAGAGAGAGAGAGAGAGAGAGAGAGAGAGAGGAGAGAGAGAGAGAGAGAGAGAGAGAGAGAGAGAGAGAGAGAGAGAGAGAGAGAGAGAGAGAGAGAGAGAGAGAGAGAGAGAGAGGAGAGAGAGAGAGAGAGAGAGAGAGAGAGAGAGAGAGAGAGAGAGAGAGAGAGAGAGCGAGCAAAAAAGCAGTGTGGTCCACCTGGGCAAAATGTCAGTCAGGGGTCAGGGGTCAGGACCCTTACCGGGAATCCAAAAATATGGACTGGATCAATCCCTGAGAAACATTAGCTTCAATATAAATGTGATATTTCATATAAAGATGTAGGCCATCCCTCGGTAGGGAGACACACAACTGTCGCAAAAGACAAAAAAAAACCCGCAAAGTCACAAACGTGTGTTTGAGCGTGAGTAAATATCTTTCAAACCTCATTATTAGTGTCAGTGAATGTCAGTAAACATATTTTTAGATGGCGTTTGTAGGTGCCACTCGGAACGCGCAAATCCAGTGTTTTTTGCAGCGCTATCTCTTGTTGTTGTTGATCGCTATATTTGGACTGAAGATCAATACCTGGGGTTTCAGGTGACATGAATTCCGCTGCATAGCGCGATACACAATTGAATTGTTGGTGGTCAAGTGGACAGTGCAATTTCTATCAGTGTGTGTGTGTGTGTGTGTGTGGAAGTGAACTGCTTTTTGCTTTGTTTTGCGAACTATTGTCTCGGAGGGGAAGATGAAGGGGAAAGAGACAACTTAGTATTGCTGTCATCCACATGTGCAGAATCTACTCCACAGGTCCCCGGTCTCCACAGGTTTTACACGTCTAAATCTATCTACGTCTAAATCAAATAAAAAATGAAATGAATTCCAACATAGTTAACAATTTGACTCTTACTTGAAGTGGACAGCAAACTTGACCTACCTTTTCAGAAACAAATGTTGATTTGTCCTTCAGAAGAAATAAAGATGTAGTATAAAATATTATTATTATTATTATTCATTATTTATCCATTATTATAATTATTAGTCGCTTACTCCAATACTAGCAAAAGGAGAAGCTTAATGCCTCATCACCTCAATTGCATTCATTGTAGCTGCTTCATTTTAATACTGAATTCCTGATCAGGGTGAATCTAATGGCTAATAATAATAATAATATACGTCAACGTTATTTTAATTGTTTTTAATTAGGCAAAAAAGTTTTTAACCTCTCAACGCCACCGTATTAACTGCAACCATTACCATACATGATGTACAGTATGTCCTGTG
>CM051016.1:22353966-22361466 GCA_027704905.1 Muraenolepis orangiensis
CTCAGAGACATCGCCTCAGGCCGTCATATGTTGCCCTCCAAGGTTCCCTATGCAATCTGCATCTGCCAGCCTGTGTGTGTGTGTATGTGTGTTTTAGGGGAGCTGCTTGTGTGTGTGTGTGTTGTGTTTGTATTGGTGCTTATGTTTATGGGCAGTTGTGTAGGCTCATGTGTGTGTGTGTGTGTGTGTGTGTGTGTGTGTGTGCGTGTGTGTGCATGTTAGTGGATTAATAGTGTTTGCAAGGAAGCATGTAGGCCTCCTGTGTGTGAGTGTGTGTGTGTGTGTGTGTTTTAGGGGAGCTGTGTGTGTGTGTGTGTGTGTGTGTGTGTGTGTTTATGTTAGTGGAATAATAATGCTTGCAAGGAAGTGTGTATGCCTGTGTGTGTGTGTGTGTGTGTGTGTGTGTATGTGTGTGTGTGTTTGTGTTTGTGTTTATATATATATACATGGCCTTTTAAGAATTCATAAAGGATTTAAAAAACGTTAATACAACAATATATCATCCTCTATAGCCTTAGTTTGACTGGAGTCACTTTATTTCTCTCTTAAAAAAAACCTGCATATGCCAGCATTATATCCTAAAACTGCTAATTCAAGGCTACAGAGTCGATTTAAACTCCTCCCAAGAAAACGGACGCCGTGTGACCTTCAATTGGGTGAATGTCTTTCGGAATAAATGTAGAAGAATGAAAAATGTAGGCTCTTTTCTTCTTCATTCAATATATATTTATCCGGATAACAGTGACAAACGTACACTTACATAACCAGACACAGACAGACAGGCAGACAGACAGACAGACAGACAGAGACCCTTCCAGAAGGCCCCTGCAGCCGTCCACGATGCTACGGCGGTAATTGCACACTGGCGGTGAACGCCCCGCTAGCGCTACAGCACGGCGAATAAGAAAATCTATCTCATGCTTGTCTTGATTTATCATAATGTCCCCCCCCCCCCTTCTCCTTTAGTCAATGCAAATTGCCGTTCTGCTGTTATCTTGTACGTCCCCCCCCCCCCCCTGAAACCAAGGTCCTCCAATGGCAGACCCCCTATTGTGGCCCGCTGTGATCCCATCTCATTCTCAGCAGAGACAGCGAGCGGGCCAGCCTCCCCCTCTGATCCGGCCTTCCCTTCCCTTCCCTCTTCCTCCTCTTCCTCCTCTTCCTCCCTTCCTCTCCCCGCCAGCTGGCGGAAGAGGAAGGGAGGAAGTGGAGAGAGAGGAGAGAGGGAAGGGAAGGGAAGGGAAGGCTGGACCGAGACAGGCCCCAGCCAGCCCCCGTTGACCTCTGGGTAGATTTCTGGCTGCGCTGGGTAGTCGAGCAGCAGGCTGTGTGGGGGGGGGGGGGGGCCAGCGATGGAAGGAGGGGGGCACGGACGACGGCCATATACGCAATAGGGTCGTGATTAGCTGACGGGGCAGGGTCGGTGCGGAGGGTCGGTGCGAGGGGGGGTGGGGGCTTGGTTTGTTTAGCAAGCTGTCCTATTCTTGGGAAGGTGCAGGGGTGTGAGGGGTGGAGGGGTTGGGCAAAAAGGGGGCAGAGCCCGGGCAGCAGCAGCTGAAATAGAAATGGATGTATTGATCCCTGCTCTGCCTCCATGAGAATGACACTCGCACACACAGCACATCTATTTTTGTAGAAGGGTTGGCTGTTGGATGGGGTGGGGGTGGTGTTGGGGAGCGGGGGTGGTGTTGGGGGGGGGGGGGGGCACAGTGCTGGCGAAGGCAGTCTGTCGGTGACGTAGATAAGCCGCTCAGAAAGCCGCTCACCTTTTGGAGGGACTCGGGTCGCTCACATGCCGACACGTCACGGAAAATGGAAATTCAAGTCGTTCCGCAATGCAGAATAGAGGCAAAGGTCATCTTAGTATGGCTGGCGACAGAGACAACCTTCGTAAAACTGTATTTGAGTAATATTGTTATTATTGCTGTGATTACAGTTGCAGTTCGTGTACGTCCGTGCATCATCGAAGTACGACATAATAATCCCGTTTCCGTTGGGCTTTCTCTTTCTCCCGTCTCTCTGTTGCACATCTTTGCACCGATGGGATTGCGAGTGTCCCCGACGCCTTTTCGCCGCCAGCCAGTTGCAGCCAGACAAACCTCTCACACTTTTCAATTTTTTACTTTGCGTAAAATATTTGCCGTCAGTCAGCGAGCGCGTAAGTGGTGGAGAGCGCCGATAGCTCGGATGCCGCCGGCTGCTCTCCTGTGCCGCGTCATGGCGACGGCTGACAGTGATGAAGATTGGCCCAAAAGTTTGTATTCCACGCGGTAAAGATTCCCCCCCCCCCCCCCCCCCCTGCCTAATGAGAATTGATGATGAATGTGTGTGTGGGGAGTGATGAGAGCGATGAGGTCCCCTCATTAGAAACCACTCATGCTGAGTTGAGCTGCTTGCAAGGTCTGCACGCGTGGGAGCCACCGGGAGGCCGGGCTCAGCCTCAGCCTCAGCCTCAGTCTCGGCCTCGGCTCAGGGCTCCTCCTCCTCCTCCTGCTCCTCCTCACGGAGGGTAATGGGAACTGAAACACTTAGTAGCCAGTTGTAGTCTGGTTATAATTTACTGTATGTTTGAATCAATCTGAATGATGTGTTAACAAAGAAAAGGCCCTGATATGTAGTGAATGTATATAGGCCAAATAATGAGATGCGCTCCAGAAAAATCAATTAAGATTCCATTTCTGATTGAAACAACACCCCCCCCTCCACGCCGCCACCCCCCCTTCCCACACACACACACACACACACACACACACCCACAATGCATTGTGGTTGATCCATAGTTTATCCATAGTTGTGCAGTCAGCTCACATATGTGGCATTATATTGCAGAACTAAAGTGTGCCCTGACATCCATATGCATGATGTCGTGGTAAACACCTGGATGAGGGGGGGACCTGGTCCCTGGTCTCTGACACCAGCCCCCCCCCCCCAGCCCCCCCTCGATACTGAGATAAGGGGAGAATTGTGTGTGTGCGTGTGTGTGTGTGTGTGGGGGGGGGGGGGGTGAGGTGAGAGCCCTGGTACTAGCAGATGGCAGGGTTTTCAAAAGCCATGGCCCTGAACACGCCCCAGGGCAGCCCAAGAGGGGCAGCCTCCACCTCACAGACTCCGCCTCCAATCAACCCCCCACCCCCCCTCCTCTCCGCCTGTGCGGTACGCAACCAAGGAAGGACATTAAGTGGATAATATTTAGTGTTAATAGTGAACCAGGTCATCCACTATCACGTGCGTACTTTATGGAGCACAGCTACTACCACCACCACCACCACCCCCAGCGTGGCCTCTTGTTGCGGGGCTTGTTGTGTGGGGTTAACTTTGGGCCAATGATCATATACTCACGTGCACCTTCAGCGCTATTTGCACACACTGTTAGCATCTTGGACAAACATTGGGCAACAGCGGCAGGGGACTTAAAAACCAGTTTGTTTGGTTCTGTATTAATGGTATTAATGGTAATGGTTGTTCCCCTCGGTCATATGACTGACTGGGACATTTTCCATTTTCCACTGAAGGGGTTATTCGAGTTTGCTTTTTTGAAGTATGTTCTTGTAGCCCCCCCTCCTCCTTCCTCCTCCTCCTTCCTCCTCCTCTTTAAGACCATGTGACATGTCACTCCATGTAGCCCCTCCTCCCTCCTCCTCCTCCCTCCTCCTATTCCTTCTTCCTCTTCCCTCCTTCCTTCTTCTCCTCCTCCTCCTTCTCCTTCCTCCTCCTCTGTAAGACCATGTGACATGTCACTCCGTGTAGCCCCCCTGCTCCCTGCTCCTCCTCCTCCTCCTCCTCCTCCTCCTCCTCCTCCTCCTCCTCCTCCTCCTCCTCCTCCTCCTCCTCCTCCTCCTCCTCCTCCTCCTTCCTCCTCCTCTGTAAGACCATGTGACATGTCACTCTGTGTAGCCCCCCCCTGCTCCCTCCTCCTCCTCCCTCCTCCCTCCTCCTCCTCCTCCCCCTCCCTCCTTCTCCCTCCTCCCTCCTCCCTCCTCCTTCCTCCACCCTCCTTCTCCCTCCTCCTCCCTCCTCCTTCTCCTCCTCCTTCCTCTTCCTCTGTAAGACCATGTGACATGTCACTCCGTGTAGCCCCTCCTGCTCCCTGCTCCTCCTCCTCCTCCTCCACCTCCTTCCTCCTCCTCTTTAATACCATGTTACTCGTCACTCTTTGTAGCCCCCCCCTCCTCCCTCCTCCCTCCTCCCTCCTCCCTCCTCCTCCTTCCTCCTCCCTCTTCTTCCTTCCTCCTCCCTCCTTCTCCCTCCTCCTCCCTCCTTCTCCTCCTCCTCCTCCTCTTCCTCCTCCTCCTTCCCCTTCCTAATGTAATACCATGTGACTCGTCACTCTTTGTAGCCCTCCCTCCTCCTTCCTCCTCCTCCCCTCCTCCTCCTCCTCCTCCTCCTCCTCTGTAAGACCATGTGACATGTCACTCCACCATGTCCCGGGTCTTGATAAGCAGATAGGCTTTCTTTAATATCCAGGAGCTCTCTCTCCACAGCGGCTGGCAGGTTACCTGGTGTGTTGACAGCGAAACAAGCCGGCCTGCCGACGGAAGCAAGGACATGCGTGCGTTGGCCTGCTTGAAGCACAGCCAGGCACGCTGCAACGCCAGGTGACCCGCTAGCTAAAGTACACACACCCCCCCCCCTCCCCCCTCCCCCCCCTCGTCACAAATTGCGAAACATGCAGCTCTATATATTCTTTTTTGGGGTTTTGTGAATGGCCATTCTGCCCCTAAGCAGCGGCGGTATAGCTGCTCCCTATTTTTGGTGTGAATAGGATTTCCAAACCTTCTGGGTCTGGGTCATGCTTGTGTGTGTGAGTGCGTATGTGGTTCTGTTTTATTTGGCTTTGAGGCCCAAATGCGGCACGACAAGATACTCAAGGGTATATTCATAATAATAGTGGTCAAAGTATATTTAATTTTGAGTGTAGGAGTGTGGAATTCTGTGGGAGCATGAACTAAAGCAGAGCCTTCCTCACATCGAGAATCACTCTGAGTGTAACTGTTCAGCAGCTATCGAGACACATAATAGGATTGGCCTTTCTCTGCATTGTATTTTCCTTTGGTTTCTCCCTCCTAAAGTGAATTAAGGCATCTCTTTCATCTCCTCACAGTGAAATAATGTATCCAAAGGGTGCGTTTAAAGCCAATTGAACCGCTTTGTGCTGAATAATAATTGGATTTTAACTGGAGGCCCTGTCATATGTCCCAGCCGTCACCATCCGGGGCATTACCACATTTCATTCAAGAAGAAGACTTCTCTCTCTAATTTTGTTCTGTTGAAACGACATGCTTTTCAAATCAGCCAATGCACAACGTACCCGACTGAACGGGTGTCGTTAAACACACCAGCTTGCGTGCGCGAACACACACACACACACACACACACACACACACACACACACACACACACACACACACACACATATGCACACACACACGCACACGCCTGCACACACACACACACACGCACGCACGCACGCACGCACGCACGCACGCACACGCCTGCACACACACACACACGCCTGCATACACATACACACACACGCCTGCACACACACAGAACACACACACACACACAGAACACACACACAGAACACACACACACACACAGAACACACACACACACACACAGAACACACACACACAGAACACACACACAGAACACACACCATGCCGACGTCGCCTATTAAAGAGATGGAAGATTAGGACTTGAATGAAGTCATTAGTTACGCAAACCTAATGATCATCTTATTTCTACGAATAAATCTCCTCTGCTGCGGGCACACAAAAAAAAATCTTCATATTATTCATTCACAAATTTCCCTTAAATGTTTTTGAACGCGACAAACGACAACAACCAGAAACTAACAACAACAACAACAACATCAGGGCCTCTCATAATCAAGAGGCGGGCGGGGCTGCGAGCGATTGCATTCATTAGGCCCTCCCCCATCGCCCCCCCCCCCCCCCCCCCTCATCTCTCCGATCCGGACCCCCCCCCCCCCGCGCTCCCCCCCCCCCCCCCCCCCCACCTCTTCACAGGGATTACCCCTGGTTCCACACACAGTGCTTGATTATGAGGCAAAGAAAAACCCACGGGTTGAGTTGAGTTTGAGTTGGCCCCAGTTAAACGAGAAATTGCGGGGGTCGAGGAGAGCGGGGGCTAATCACCGTTATTAACCCCGCGCTGGGCGGAGCTTCAAGAGAGCGCCAGCCATAACCAGGTGCGCCGCTACCGCCGCCGCCGCCGCCGCCGCCACCGCGATACCGCCACCACAGCTCTACTGCCGCCGCCACAGCTAAGGTTTTTTGAGGCCCGCACCCCCAAGACCCTCCCCCAACCCAGCCCCCCCCCCCCACACACCCCCCGAGGAAAAAGCTAACTTATTAAAATAATGAATTAGCCCGACCAGATTACTGCAGCCTGCGGCAAAGGCAATTATCCCTCTCCCCGAAATCCCAAGACAGGTCTCCCCACCACCACTATGAAGGAACAAGTGCTCCGGAAAGGGGGGGTATGTGTGTGTGTGTGTGTGTGTGTGTGTGTGTGTGTGTGTGTGTGTGTGTGTGTGTGCGTGTGCCTGTGTGTGCCTGTGTGTGCGTGTGTGTGTGTGTGTGTGTGTGTGTGTGTGTGTGTGTGTGTGTGTGTGTGTGTGTATTGGGTGTGGTGGGGGGAGACCTAGTGCTCCACACAAATGAATAGGCTGTTAATTACGATCTCTCCCGCTGCGGGTAGCCATAACACAGACTGAGAGAGAGAGAGAGAGAGAGAGAGAGAGAGAGAGAGAGAGAGAGAGAGAGAGAGAGAGAGAGAGAGAGAGAGAGAGAGAGAGAGAGAGAGAGAGAGAGAGAGAGAGAGAGAGCAGCTAACTAAGAGAAAGTGAAGCTGGTAAGTGAGCTAGCAAGAGAGATGCTTACGGTGCTCATTTTGAGTTTGGCGACGTAAGATATCAACATATGCTGTGGATTGATAGGAACTGGAAAATGAGAGACAGACAGACAGACAGGGGTGTGTATGGCCACACCATTTAAACCAAACCCATACAATAATCATGTCTCGCCTGGCCCTTGTAATTAGTGTAAGGGGAGGACGACTGGCATTAGGCCACAATGTATAGTCATGGTAGAATAATGGATTTACTGTTACAGTTAATTCATCGGTTGTGCTCAAACATTAACTGACTATAACAGCCATACATTATGTATCTTTATCCATTTATGTTGCCTTTTGAATGGATTGTATGATTGAATGGTCACTTGTGTCTATGTAGCCCCCCCCCCCCCCCCCCCCACTCTCTTTCAAGAGTGGTTCATTCCAATCAGGGGAGAGGACCAGCGGTGTTTAAAAGGAGCTCGTTCTGCTTGTAGAAGAGGGAGAGCTGGTTGTTGGGCGGCTGCTTTCAATTTGTATGTTGTATTGTTGCAGAACAACCTTGAGGGACCACAATGACTATATTAATATAGTATATATATATATATATATCATTAGAGCCATAGAGAATATGTATGT
>CM051016.1:22371466-22373966 GCA_027704905.1 Muraenolepis orangiensis
TTGTGTTATATTTGAGTGGATTGCTCAAATTGGGATTGGGGTTGGGGGGTTTGGGGGGGGGGGGGGTGTATGTGGAGAAACAACACAGCACTCACAAGGGCCTTCGTACTAAACACAGTAGCATGAAGTTCCCCATGGAACTAAATCAGGTCCAGGTACAAATTGCTTTTGGGATTAATGCAACTGATTACTAGCCTGAGCACCCTTGAACCCTTGTTCAGTACAGTCCGAAACATTATAATTATGATGTCTGGATTATTATCGTGACTGTTTGTATGATTAGTAAGGTTAGACAAATTGATTTATATATCCAAATAATTGGTTTCAAAGTATGATTTAGGGTTTCAATGGTGCTTTAATTTGACAGTATCCAAAACTGAATTGAGGAACACACACTTGCAACTTGTCAAAGCAGCCTATAGACCTATTGCAGATTTAGAATTCCCAAATTTCTCAATTTGGTAATAATTGCATAGATTACATTGTGTGTGTGTGTGTGTTGTGTGTAACAGTGTGTGTGTGTATCTGTGTGTTATATTAAGTGTGTGTGTGTGTGTGTGTGTGTGTGTGTGTGTGTGTGTGTGTGTGTTGGTAGTCGGTAACATTGTCGACGGTGACCACCGTCTTTGTCATCGGTACAACCTGTTGAAACAAAAGGACACGTTTCTGGACAGCGTGACCGTCTCGATGGGGGCGATGCTTTCTTGCAGGCCCTGAATGCAGAGTTTCACTGTGTTATTTCTAAAAGACTCACCCTGTTGTTCCATGAACTCACTCAGACTCTCCCTCTCTGTCTCAGTCTCTCTGTCTCTCTCCCCCTCTCTCTCTCTCTCCTCTCTCTCTCTCTCTCTCTCTCCTCTCTCTCGCTCTCTCTCTCCTCTCTCTCTCTCTCTCTCTCTCTCTCTCTCTAAAACAGTGGACGACAGTGAAGCCAAATTAAACCTTATTCCCCCATCCCGAATCTTTAGTTTTTATAAAGTCGATCACACTCACACTGATTTAAATAAGGACATTGAAATTGAGTGTGATTCCCTTTTTAAATTCACCCAGTGGAGAGCGGGCGCCCGGCTCTGTGCATCTAATAGAGGGAACTTGTCATTCCTCAGTGCTGAAGAAGCTGCACCATTCCATTTATAGATTTTTCTCTTTGATGGGATAATCTGCTCTTTATATCTTCCGCAAATGAAGTGATCCTCGTGCAGCTCGGTGTTCAGTTCCAGCTGTGCGTTTTGGAGAGCTCAGTTTTCACATACAGTTCATTGCATTCGAGACGAATCAATGATACTCTCACGTTGACAATATATCGCTCTCTTCATTTCCTCAGCTCCGGGCTGATGATATCAATAGTCTGGGACTCATTTCTATCTCTCAGCATGAAGAAGTTCATCTGTTCAACAACAATTATTAGGCCTACACATATAGCACACACACATCTATTTGGTAGTTGTTGTTTTTGTAAATCTGGAGCTAATAGTAGTCTACAATCCCCATTGTCTGCTGCGTGGTTGGGAATCTACTTACTGTCTTTTTATTCGGTTTATGAATCGCGGCCATAACCCGGGAGGGAAATAAATAAATACATAACTACATTGCACGTCGTCCTGGTGTTGTGTTGTGTTGTGAGATAGCCCGCCCTCTAGCGGAGAGACCTGGGAGTCGGTGTCCACTGTTCATGTTGTTTGGGCAGGCACTGGGCACACAAGCAGGGGGGGGGGGAACAAAGATATGAAAACGATTCGTTTAATTAATTGGTTAATATCCTCACCAGTCCGTTGGATTAGAAACGGATGACCCTTTTCTTTTGTGTGGATATGGCATTTTAGATTGTCTAAATTTCACCGCGATATTGCGTGTAGGTAAAAACGGTTTGTAAAACAACATTGATCTTAATATCGTATTATATATGGCAAAAAAAAAAATGTGTTATCGTCAATCACAGAATGGACTCACAATCTGTCACAGTTCAGACATTTGATACATCGCACACGCAACTGCGATGTCTGCGAACAGACGACGCGACGCTACGATGATGTCGATGCTTATTTATTCATCAACAGTGGAATCCTACCGAAACAACAAACAAACAAACAAACAAACAAACACACTCACAAACAAACAATAAAGACGAATGCGAATACGCGTGTCGAGTATGACATTTTGGGGAAAGTGGTCCGAATTTTCTATACGATAATAAAAAGAAAAAAGTCAGGCTATATTAGCGACAGTATAGACCGCTCGTGTCTCAGGGGGATGGAGTGGAGCGAGGAGGGCGCGCGGAGGGAGGAGGGAGGGAGGGAGGGAGGAGTCGATAACTGAGCTGTCGCGTGTCTGCGTGCGGCACGCGTGCACACACACGCACGCGCACACGCATGTACATGCACGCACACGCACGCACACGCACACACACGCGGCACAGATCCACAATGCTACAACAACTTGAAGACTGCACTACTTCTCCGCGGTAGCACCTGAGGGATTTGATATGAGCTGTAAGGTAGTA
>CM051016.1:22378966-22386466 GCA_027704905.1 Muraenolepis orangiensis
GTATATATATGTATAGATACATACACACACACACACACAGACAGACAGACAGACAGACAAGAGCTTTCACATACACCGTAACTTGCACTCTGCGCTGTCACACTCACACACACACAGACACACACACAAGACACTCTAGGGCACACACATGCCCGCCGCACACAGTCGTCCGGTGAGAGTGTCACAGTCCTACATACCTGCGCAGGCTGGGGACAGCGGTGCTGGAGAGGGTGCTCGCTAGTGGCGTGTGTCTCGGGGTGCTGCTGCTGCTGCTGCTGCTACTCCGTCCGTCGGGGGAAGAAGAAGAAGAAGAAGAAGAAGAAGAAGAAGAAGAAGAAGCAGAAGAAGAAGAAGACGCTGTCGATTGTTTCCGCTTTCCACTTCCTCTCATTCCTGGAATGCTAAAACTGGACTGATGGACATTTCAGAACTTTGTCTTCCAGACCCCCTCAGCTACCATAACCAGTAGGTGCACCTTTCATCTCTCTCTCTCTCTCTCTCTCTCTCTCTCTCTCTCTCCTCTCTCTCTCTCTCTCTCTCTCTCTCTCTCTCTCTCTCGCTCTCTCTCTCTCTCTCTCTCTCTCTGTCTGTCTATTCTCTTTTATTTGAATTTTCTTTCCTTTCTGTATTTCTGTCTTTCTTTCTGTCTTTCTTTCTTTCTGTATTTATTTAGTTTCTTTCTTTCTTACTTTCTTTTCTTATCTGTCTTCCTCACGTAGTACTTCTGTAGTCATGTTTTAAACAACACGTTTTTTAATTCCTTCCAGTTAGCTACTTGACACTGAAAGTTTTTTAGTGCTTCAGCGGTAGTGTCCTCCATGCCGTTTGGTCTCTGGCCGGTCGCTTGTCGTCCACTCGCTCGGTTTGGTGTCTACTGTCAGACTTACATGGTCTCCTTTCTCCTTTTGTCATTTAAAGCTGAACATTGTAAAGTTTGACTGTAAAGCAACAGGGCAGGTGCAGCTGCATGTCAGAGGGAGAGAGAGAGAGAGAGAGAGAGAGAGAGAGTGTGTGTGTGTGTGTGTGTGCATGCATGTGTGTGTGCGCGTGTGTATATGTATCATTGTGTGTGTGTGTGTGTGTGTGTGTTTGGTGTGTGTGTGTGTGTGTGTGTGTTGCGAGGGAGTTGCGAGTGAGGTATGTATTTGTGCGCATTTACCAGAGGAAATTCGTTTTTTTTCCGATGCCTCATTATTCATTGCACTTCATCCAGTGGTTATCCGGTGAGCGTGGCCAATCCACTACACTGACTGGGGCCGGAGACGGTGTGTAGCTTTTTACTAAAGAATTTGGACGGGCTGTCCGGTTGGGTTAAGAGTTCTCTTTGGTGATAGCTTCGTTCCCCGGGGCGGGCCCGGGGTTTTCAGAGAGAGAGCATGAGACTATGAAGGAGAGGACATTAAAGTGAATCCACGGAATTGAGGTGGAGTGGGTGGGTTCATTGCACAGTGGAATATTAGCGTGGAGCAAAAGGCAAATAAAACAGACATGACCCCCCCCCCCCCCAAACTGAGCTGGAGGTTTGCATTGTAACCAGCGGCACGCAGGGCAGACTCAGGCTGCTGGGTGGGTGCAAAATAGGAAGAAAAAGGCTTGAAGTATAGATTATAATCAGGTCAATTTCACCCCGAACCTCTCATTTGATTTAACACACATTAAATGAAGTTAAACGTAATCTGTGTTTTTGGTTTTATAAGAGAGAAAAACAAAACCAAAGTGTGTTCAGTAATAGGCAGACACCTTGTGAAAAGGGAAATCGAATTCATCTTCCAATCTTTGTGATAGTGCAGAGGTTACTTAAATCAAATGGTACATTTTATTTCATTTCATATTTTTAGTTTATTTGTGATGTTTTGCTGATCACGTATTTATTTGAAATATTATTATACATTTCACATCAGAACTACATACTCCACCTTTTCAAAATTAGACATTTCCTGTTGATGTTGCAAGTGGACATATTCAATACAGGATGATGCCGAAAACACATTAAATACATTATTTAAAATAAAATAAGCAAATCATTCAAATAAGCAAATCCCAAAAATATATTTGTATTTATTTTCATAATCTGTGGTTTACTTTTACTCAACTTATTGTGCTGGGGCAATTTTCCACCTCCGTTAGATGCTAAATAAATAAAAAGTAAAGCAATGAAAATGTAGTTTAAATTGAGTATCCAGTCATTTTGTATACTTACCGGTGTATATATATATATATATATCTATACCCAGGTAACTGGCTATATAAATATATATATACTGGCTATATATATATATATATATATATATATATATATATATATATATCTGCACATATCTCATACCTACTCTATAAAATGTTATACCTGTTTTTATACCTAGTAGAGTGTTTTTACATCTTATTTAACCACTGAACATTGTATATTACCATGCACTTTACTGTAACATGTACACTCTGGTTAGATGCCAAGTTATTTCACTGTACTGTTCTGACAATCCATTAGAATCTAATCTAATCAAATATGTATGTACAGTATATGTCACACAATTTTGCAAATTCACATTTAAGAAAAACACGATAATATTTTGAAAGCATGAACTCCTTAGGTCTTTATTCTGTATTCCCACTCACCTTCTCTTCCATTAAGACTGAAAGATAAGTCCCTTTTTTTAACACATACAACTTAGTAAAAAAAATTACACAAACAGCCCGGGGGGATTCTAGAATATACCGATATTATCATTTACCAACATTTATATTAAACGTTAAAACCAAAGGTTTCCGAAGCAAATCGTTTCTTTTTGAGGTGCATTGGTGTAGTCAGATAGCTGGGGTACTTTATTTTTGGAAGCTGTGTGTGTGTGTGTGTGTGTGTGTGTGTGTGTGTGTGTGTGTGTGTGTGTGTGTGTGTGTGTGTGTGTGTGTGTGTGTGTGTGTGTGTGTGTGTGTGTGTGTGTGTGTGTGTGTGTGTGTGTGTGTGTGTGTGTTCCTCATTTTGTTGGATAGCAGCTCAAACACTGTTGTTGAAATCATTATTTATTGAATTAGCTATTTAATAGGTGTGCGTGTGTGTGTGTATCTACAGAGAGATAATGGTTGAATGATGGAACTATGTTTTATTAGCTTTACATCTTTCTAAAATGTCTGCTTAAATTGAAGTAGTTCATTTGCATGTAAACTAAACTGAATTGATCTAGTACAATTGATAAGGTGAATAAGGCCTAATGTCCCAACAAATAGGTAAAATGTTAAATCATTTGAGGACTATGGCAAAACAAAAATATTATTACATCTTGTGTATTTAATAGAAAACTGTGCATCTATTACAGTGTATATATATATATCAAAAATGGTATATATATATATATATATATATATATATACAGGGAATAAATAATGCAGAACCTATTTTGACATAAATACATGCACAATTCAAGGTGTATTTTATTTGATTGACCAGGCATGCCATCCACTGAGAGCAGGCCTTTACATTTCACCATGTATCATAACATACATATATACACACACAACGGTCAACATCAAATCATCTTAACTCGACAATTTCAAGGCAATCGCAAAACCAAAAAAAACAGATTTTAATTGTAGGCCCATCTGCTAACACATCCTTGTGTGTGTGTGTGTGTGTGTGTGTGTGAGTGTGTGTGTGTGTGTGTGTGTGTGAGCGTGTGTGTGTGCACATGTGCGTGCCTGTATGTGCATGTGTGCGTGTGTGTGTGTGTGTGCGTGTGCATGTGCATGTGTGCGTGTGTTCCTGTGTGTGTGCATGTGTGTGCGTGTGTTCCTGTGTGTGCGCGTGTCCGTGTGTTCCTGTGTGTGCGCATCATGCGTGCTTGTGTGTGCGTGTGCATGTGCGCGTGTGTTCCTGTGTGTGTGTGTGCATGTGTGCTTGCGTGTGTTCCTGTGTGTGTGTGCATGTGTGCTTGCGTGTGTGTGTGTGCATGTGTGCTTGCGTGTGTGTGTGTGTGTGTGTGTGTGTGTGTGTGTGTGTGTGTGTGTGCTTGCGCGTGTGTGCGGGTTCTAATCAGGACTGGCTACAGTGGGTTGTTATGTCTGGTGGTCCCGCCGTTGCTCTGCTCCCGCTAATTGTATGGCGGCATGTCCGCCGCCCCTCACGGTGGGCTGGAGTGGAGCCGCGGTGCCCGGCTGAGGGGATTACTGGGGGGGGGGGGGGGGGGGGGACGTATGCGCTCCGTGTAATTAGCAACGGTGGCCCTCCCCCCTCCCCCCTCCCCCCCCCCCCTGCTGTAGATTCACCCTAGTGTGTACACTGTATAGATTGACCCCCCCCGAGAAGTGTGTGGGTGTGTGTGGGGGACTGGGGAGAGGGGTGGGGTGGGGAGGAAGGGATTTGACAATTGAACGAGAGTTGGTCTTTTCTGAGTTGTGGACAGATGGAGCAATACAATATAATATAATATAATATAAGGCCCGGCATTGGGGGGGGGGGGGGTGTTATCTTGGAAAATGCGAGGTGCGTGAAGGTTAATTTCTTGCTCTCTCTCTCTCTCTCTGCTATCAGTACAGGTGGCGCTCTGAGATCAGATTTCTCATAGCACACACACTGTGTGTGTGTGTGTGTGTGTGTGTGTGGTGTGTGTGTGTGTGTGTGTGTTGTGTGTGTATGTGTTTATTTTACTGGCTTGAGCAGTTAACCGACACTTTGTTTATTCAGGGGATTGTTTTGGGCGGCTGTATTATTTTTTTTAAGGCTTGGTCCCCCGCGCCACGGGTCGACCACACCAGGTGGTCACCGAGGGTTATATCGTAGTCCCCGGCGTGAACCGCGGCTCGGCCCGGGAATCGACCCCGAAACAAAAAGGGGACTCAAACACACAGCGACATCATGGCACCGTGGTGTGGTTACACCACGTCTCCGTCTCTTTACTCCGTCCACACATTCTCCCGCTTCCCGTCCTCAAGCTCAAGCCCCAGGCAACTCTCAGCGTTTCCTTCTCCTCCGAGGAAAATTGACGATTTACGTTAATGTCGTTTTTTGTAATTGTTTTCATTTTTTTTTTCTTTTTCTTTTCTTTTTTTTCTTTCGGAGCGGTGGAAGTTAGCACGCGGCGACCAATTGAATTCCGACGTATTTGTAGCTACTCGCGGTGCTGTCCTGCTCTCAGTAAACGGCCTCCCCCCTCCTCCCCCCTCCTCCCCCCTGCTGGCTTCTTATTCGATTTTTGGAAAAAAAAACAAGGGAGACAGGGGGGGAGGGGTGGGGGGTGCGGGTGCGGGTGCGGGTGGGGGGTGGGATTGCATTAGTGTATCTCAAGTTAAAAGCTCCTTGCTCTTTGACCAAGTGTTTCAGTGTTATTGGGTTAATCAGATTTTTAGCTGTCTTCATGGAGATGCTATCGCCGGGCGCTCCCGCCCCGCATATAGAGGCAGCGGTGGGTAACCACAGCAGCCCCCCTGCTACAGACACTATCCAGATGGGATCAGCTTACGGTAATTTGGTTTCAGAATACATTACCAGAAGAGGCTGCTGGCCCCGACAGCGGCCACTCTGCTAAGAGCCAGGATCCCTCTGGACTGTAGCCTGCGTAGAGCCCAAGGCTGCTAACCAGCCCCCCCCCCCAAACCCCCCCCTCCGCAACCTCTAACCAACAACCAACCACCCTCCCCCCCCCCCCCGCACACACACACACACACACACCACACACACCCACACACACACACACAGGCACACGCGCCGCGTGTCTAGGAGGTGTCGGGCCTTGGTGCCTCTTTATTAGCCACCAAAAAATAACCCTGTTTAAATTTTTTTAATTTATTTTTATATTTTACTTTATTTTTATTTTATTTTATTTTATTTTTGTTTTTTTTTTTATTTTGTTTTATTTTATTTTATTTTATTTTATTTTTTATTCCAATTGTGTCGCACCAAATCCTAAATGCATCTCCTTGTACCAACAGGGCTTCGTTGTCCAATTCATTAGGGCGATTTCTCAATCCACTGGCTACATTGGAGCCCTCGCATTTCTGGTAAGCCCTGCATATGAGGACTCATTTTATTGTCTCTCTCTCTCTCTCTCTCTCTCTCTCTCTCTCTCTCTCTCTCTCTCTCTCTCTCTCTCTCTCTCTCTCTCTCTCTCTCTCTCTCTCTCTCTCTCTCTCTCTCTCTCTCTCTCTCTCTCTCTCTCTCTCTCTGTGTAACTATGTCAGTCATCCTGGACTGTGTGAGAGTGGGTGGTGTGGGGGTGAGATGGGGGGTGGAGTTGACCCTCTTCATGGGGTGAATGAATGCAAGTGTGTAGCACACACTATAAAATGGGGCTGTGTTTCTGGCCCCCCCCCCCCCCCCCCCCATTCTCTATCGCTCCATCTGGCTTTTTTTTTTTTTTCAAACTTTTTGAGTTTAAAATTTTCATTTTATTTTATATATATATTTTTTGGAGTCGTCCCCACCCCCTGCCCCCCTCCTCCTCCTTCAAAACCTCTTTATAACCCCTCCCCCCCATCGCTATACATCCAGGCACCCCACCCCCCCCACCTGCCGGGCCTTTATTCCCAAACCCGGTAATAATTACCGGTGCATTCAAGATTTCAGGTGCTCACAATGCCGTCAAACCCCTATGGCGACTCTTGGCACTCTAGGCCTTCTCTCAATAGAGAGAAGGCCTACAGGCCATTAGTGCGTTCATATGCCTACGTACGTCTGACAGTGAGTGTAACATGGTGATGGCTTCCATCAGGGGCGCTCTACCCCCAAGAAAAATAAATAAAAAACACCCACCCACCCACACACACACAGAGCTAGCTGACCTGCTGCTGGGAGTTCATTCACAATATAGTGGTGAAGACAATACAATAGATACAATAGAATACACAACAATTTAGTTTAGCCCTGCATGGTGACTCACTGGGTTTGGTGTAGGGAGCTCCCGTTTATCTCCGGCCTCTCTGTCTGTTTTGTGTTTTCTTTCTCCATTTTACGACATCCCGTCGTGCCGAAATCCCGTCCCCACACGCCCGTCACCACACACACACGCACGCACGCACACGCACGCACACACACACACACACCACGCACACACACGCACGCACGCACGCACGCACGGCGGGGCGGACACACACAAGGATGCACACATGCACGTACCCCACCCCCCTCCACCCCCCCCCCCCCCCCGATACCTCCATCCAGCGGTAACCTTGGACACCTTGACCGCAGTGTGAGAATCTGTTTAAAAATAACCAGGTCCATTAGCCGAGGGGGATAATGGCGGTCCTGTGCGTGCGCTCTCCCCTGCCCTTGTGGCAACACAGTGGTATCGCTGACACAGTGACATCAGCACTTCTTCCCTGTTACACCCAAACACCCAAAGCATGCCCCCCCCACACACACACACACACACACACACACACACACACACACACACACACACACACGCACACACACATGTACGCATGCATGCATGCATGCATACATCATGTCACACACACATACACGCACACACACACACACACAAATGCATGCTTTTACGCACTCGGAATATA
>CM051016.1:22401466-22408966 GCA_027704905.1 Muraenolepis orangiensis
CCCCCTCACACAGAGACACACACACACACACACACACACACACACACACACCACTACCACGCACAAAATAAAACATCACCAGCTCCACCCGGTCCAGGTCGAAACACACTCAGAGTGAGTGAATCGTCGTGTTCAGAGGCGATGTAGCGCAGCTAGCTAGCCTCCCGGACCCTCCTGAGACAAACGTCATACTACTGCACACTACTTCTGCACACTTCACTTCAGAACCCCCCCCCCCCCCCCCCCCACCCGGACTACAGTAGTGGATAAATACACCACACTACATATTATACAGCACTTTGGGGAATTTCTCATCTCATCATTTCTCAGTCATCGTATTCTTTGGTTCTGAAAAAGGTAATGGCGACTAAATAGTTCAATTTTTTTTTATATTTGACTTAAATTTATTTCAATTAATTGTCCCAAAAAAATAGAGTGATTTCAATTTCAATTGGTTGGTTTCAATTGGACCATAATATTAATTTAGCATACTCACTATACTAATATTATCACCACCATCACACTGGAGATGCTTTCCACAATTTGATCATAAAGTCCCATGCAATGTAAAACACAGCACAGTGGCCCAGTCGCCAGACATGGTGAGGAGGGGGGGGGGGGGGGGGGGTGGGGGAGGGGGAGGGGGGACTGAGGTGATATCTCATCATCATCATCATCATAAAGACGGCCCGTGGTCGGACCTCACTGCAGTGCTGTCGACACGTGTGGTGTGTCGCCGGTGAGAACACTGGGCCGCCACCGGCAAGGGTCAGTCATGGGGTACGAAGGGTAGTGTGTGTGTGTGTGGGGGCGGTGGTGGGTGTGTGTGTGTGTGTGGGGGGGGGTGTGTGTGGGTGTGTGTGGGGGTGGAGGGGGGCATGAAGTGAGGGGGCTGTTTGCTCAGATGCCTTTGGGGGGGCTCTGAGTGCTTGCCTTTAATATTCTTGTCTTGTTCACTGCCCTCCCACCCCCCCCTCCCCCTCTGTTCTGTGTGGTGTGTGTGGGTGGTGTGTGTGTGTGTGTGTTTGTGTGTGTGTGTGTGTGGTGTGGGGTGCATGCCTATACTCATGTGTGTGCAAGTGTGTGTTATGTGTGCGTGCATGTGTGCACCCGTGCATGTGTGTGTGTGTGCCTGGGGACTAAGGTGTGAGGGCCTATCTGCATGAAATGATGTATCACAACTTCCCATTTGAGAGAGCCCCCCAACCCTCCCCTTCCCACACACACACACACACACACACACACACACACACACACACACACACACAAACACACACACCACACACACACACACACACATACACACACACTCGACCCCCCCCCCACTGTGAAAGTGTGCGCTTTGTTCTGGATTGATCAGGAGTCCCTCATATAACAAACAGAGTTAGGGAATCTTTCTACAGCCGATCCAAAAATGTACAATTAGCATCTATTATTATATGAAATATCATATCTACAAAATCACACATTTATCCTATTCATAGCAGTATAAATCATTTGTCTTTTATAATTGACACAAACCCAAAGAAAACGATGGCCGATGGCCGATGGCCAGTCAACATTCAGGCAGTAAGAATCCCCTCACCCACATGGTGTGAAGGGATGCGTTCTCCGGGGTCTCACGGCGGACGCGCATGGTTCTCATACATAGTCATAAACACCCCAGCTGGAGGATGCAGGACGGATGAAGGATGATACGATGTTGAACGGAGGTGTTGACTTTGGACCCTCCGGCCCTATCGGCTTTAGACAGCCTATCTATGTATGTACAAACCCAACCCACCAAACCAAACACAAGCGTTTAGGGGGCCAAAACCTCCTATTTACTCACTGCTGCCATCCCGCCATCCTGCCCCCCGCCAAAATCACAAAAGATCGACGTTTTTTGCTGTTGTTTTTGTTGTTGTTGTTGTTGTTGTTGTTTCCCCCACCCCCCCCCCCCACCCCCCCCCCCCCCCCCCCCTTTCAAGTCGCATAACTGGGTCTTTTGTCCGGTGACTTCAAAAAAAAAACCTCAGACGACCAGACAAAGGCCCAACAAACAGGCATCGGAGAGAAGAAAAGAGAGGCTTAAGTGAAGCAATGGGCTGAACAATTAAGAAGCCGTACATAAATGAACAACAGCAAAATATCCTCATTCTCTCTCTCTCTCTCTCTCGCTCTCTCTCTCTCTCTCTCTCTCCATTCTCTCCCATTCTCTCTCTCTCTCTCTCTCGCTCTCTCTCTCTCTCTCTCTCTCTCTCTCTCTCTCTCTCTCTCTCTCCTCTCTCTCTCTCTCTCTCTCTCTCTCTCTCTCTCTCTCTCTCCCATTCCTCTCTCTCTCTCTCTCTCTCTCTCTCTCTCTCCTCTCTCTCTCTCTCTCTCTCTCTCTCTCTCTCTCTCTCTCTCTCTCTCTCTCTCTCTCTCCCATTCCCTCTCTCTCTCTCTCTCTCTCTCCCTTCTCTCTCTCTCTCTCTCCATTCTCTCTCTCTCTCTCTCTCTCTCTCCTCTCTCTCTCCTCTCTCTCTCTCTCTCTCTCTCTCTCTCTCTCTCTCTCTCGCTCGCCCCTCTTGGAAGGCCCCGCCTTGTAATGGAGCTAATCTTCCGTCGTTTGTCCGAGCCACGGGAGTTTTGTCAATAACAATCAGCGTTTGGAAAGTGTAATTAAGGCCGAGGCTTTTCATTAGGCGGAAGGGAGGGGAGGGGGCCGTCTCCGGGGACAGGCCTGCCAATTAGAAACTCAGGCACGTGTCGCCTGGGTAATTTCAGGGAAAGGAGGAGAATAAAAAAAAAAAAGCTCGGACTCCTTTTTAGATTGGAGAGGGACCCGACTGCTCTTTCAGAGGAGAGAAGGAGCAGCTTAATGGCATAATAATCAGACAGGAGTCCCAGGCAGAGAACGCAGGCAGGCAGGGGGGAGGAGGAGGAGGAGGAGGAGGAGGGGGGAGGGAGGGAGGAGGAGGGGGAGGAGGAGGAGGAGGAGGAGGAGGAGGAGGAGGAGGAGGAGGAGGAGGAGGAGGGAGGAGGAGGAGGAGGAGGAGGAGGTGGGAGGAGGAGGAGGAGGGAGGAGGATGGGGAGAGAGGAGGAGGAGGGAGGAGGAGGAGGAGGGAGGAGAGGAGGGAGGAGAGGAGGAGGAGGAGGAGGATGCAGGAGGATGCAGGGAGGAGGAGGCAGGAGGAGGAGGAGGGGGAGGGGAGGAGGATGCAGGAGGAGGAGGAGGAGGAGGAGGGGGGGGAGGAGGAGGATGCAGGGACATTTTGGAGGTGCACAGAGGAGGGGGGAGGTGGGAGGGGGGGTGATGGGAGAGAGAGAGAGAGGTGGGGTCTTCTGAAACGATAAACGAAACGCAGGCAAAACATTGCTCGGTCGGAGGCAGTAATGGAGGGGAATGGCGAGAGTCCTTGAAAGGAGCGAGAGAGGGTGCACGTTGATGAGAAGCGATTAATTAAAGGGAATAACGAGGCAGTCAAGGGTGGAGTGTGAGGCGGGCCTCGCTTCTAATGAGAGGAAAACAAAGGAGCTGTCCTTTCCCCCCCCCCCCCGCTCTTCATTACGTCGCTCTCTCTCTCGGCGACTTAGCGACTTAGTGACTACTAATGCTACCGATTACCAACGTGGTCTCTTTTTACACCTCGGTGACGCCTTCTTGGGATTCACGTTTTATCCTTTCTTGATAGGTTTTATTCTTTACTTAATTCTTTAAAAAAATCTAAATATGTAAATCTAAATCCGGAGGAGTGAATCCTCTTTATTGGTCACACACACACACACACACACACACACACACACACACACACACACACACACACACACACACACACACACACACACACACACACACACACACACACACAGTGAAGATTAGTTTCACTGCATTTAACCCCATCCTAGTATTAGGAGCAGTGGGCGGCTATTTACAGCTGCCCCCCCGGGGAGCAGTGTAGTAGGGGTCTGGTGCCTTGCTCAACGGCACCCCGGCAGTGATCAGTTTCGGGGACTTGGCCCTACTGACTGAGCTATCCTGCCGCCTCCAAATATATATATGCTGTTTATACTGTATATATATATATATATATATATATATATATATCGTTTTGTTAAATTTGTTAAAACTGGGTTAATTTTGGTATTTATTTGAACCCTTATGCCCCCCTTATAACCCCCTTTACCAACGGCCACATGGGGTCTTATTTTACCCCATGTGTAAATGTATATGTTATGTATATTACTATTATTTCCCCTTTTTGGTTTGTTTTGTGTACACACAAAACAGGGCTCCCAATCCAGCTGTCCCAGTGTCCAGCTTCCCCCTTGCCTGTGCAAAGAGAGAGAGAGAGAGAGAGAGAGAGAGAGAGAGAGAGAGAGAGAGAGAGAGAGAGAGAGAGAGAGAGAGAGAGAGAGAGAGAGAGAGGAGAGAGAGAGAGAGAGAGAGAGAGAGAGAGAGGAGAGAGAGAGAGAGAGAGACCTTGCCCCTTTCAGCGGGAGAGGGAGCACAGCTCCATCTTTCCGTCACCTATTCATCCCCGTGAGAGGCCCTCTGAACTCCTCCTGGGGTCGGATAGTTACATTAGTCAAGGCCCCGGCCCTCCAATTAATGTCAACCCCGATGACCATCCATCCCAGAAGCACACCTGCTCTCAATGCCCGGTAATCATACCGCCATCCTACCCCCCCCTGTCCCCCGCCCCCCCCCCCCCCCTCGTCCCAATACCCACCAATCCAAAACATAAATCTCTTATTGAACCCCTCTTTTCTTTCCATTTCGAAGCCAAGTGCAAAATTGCCCTGGAAACCAACTGAACTCTGTAGACCTCCTTCACTCACTTCACATTCGCCTTTTTTTTTCTCTTCTTTTCTATTTGAAGTAATAGACCTTGACAGTAAGCCCTGTACAAGTCAGTTTAGATTTTGATGAGAAATACCTGCCATTTTACTGTAATTTACTTACAAGACCTGACTTCCACCCCCATCTAACCCCCCCCCCCCCCTACACACACACACACACACACACACACACACCCACACCTCCACCCTCCACCCTCCACCCTCCACCCTCCCTGCCTGCCCTGGCACTGGTCCTGAAAAGCCATAAAATAAATTGAGACAGATACATATCAAGAGAGAAGAAAGAGCAAACTCTTCTTCTTCTGGGGGTTTTTCTTTCTGTCTTCGTACATTGCCCTCGCTCTCTCCATAATGGTATTTGCAACCGCGCGTTAGCCTAACCTTTCAAACTACAGAGAGAGAAAGAGAGAGAGCGGGAGGGAGAGAGAGAGGAGAGAGAGAGAGAGAGAGAGAGAGAGAGAGAGAGGAGGAGAGAGAGAGAAGGAGAGAGAGAGCAGGACCCTGGAGTTCAGGGATCATTCGTCACATACTCAACAGATTGATATCCAGTGGTGTAAATAATAGATCTTACCCACTTGCACTGGTACCATGGGGTCATCTTGTGCATGTGTGTTTTTGTGTGTGTTTGTGTGTGTGTGTCTCGTGTGTGTGTGTGTGTGTGTGTGTGTGTGTGTGTGTGTGTGTGTGTGTATACATATTGAAGCGGCCAATGTTGAAGCGAGGGTTAAAACTCTCAGATGAAACGGGATGTTAATCCCAACTGCTCTCCGTGTTGAGCCGGGGGGGGAGGGGGGGGGGGGGAAACACCCTGCTGGACGCTGTCCGTCCACCTGTCCTGTCCCGTGTTTTCCTGTGTGTGTGTGTGTGTGTGTGTGTGTGGTGTGTGTGTGTGTGTGTGTGTGTGTGTGTGTGTGTGTGTGTGTCTGTGTGTCGTGTGTGTCAGGTCTCGGGGTCGGTGGACTCGGTGTCCCGTGTCCCGGAGAAGAGGTTGGGGGATGGGGGTGGGGGGTGGGGGGGGGGTTGAGATAGGGAGGCGAAGACAGAGAGTGGCTTATTTATTTTTACATTAATACCATAACTGAAAATAATACTCTGGAGATGCACTGTAACTGTAAAACATATTTTATTATTAATATTATTAATAATATTATTTTTTATAATAATTATTAATATTCTTATTATTAATACTTTTTTTTATTATTATTATTATTATTATTGTTATTATTATTTGTATTATTATTATTATTGACTTTCCAATACCAATACATTTGAAATAATGTGGCGTGCTGTACTTGAAGAGAAGTGGTAACCTGTCGCTATACGATAAAGAAAGCGCAGTAAAAGCAGCCCCTAAAACAAACAGGTTGCATTCTGGGTACCGATTGCAATCTGCCCACAACAGCCGGGGAACGGGAAGAGGAATGACCGCGTCGGGTCTGCTTGGAGAACAGAGCATGCGAGAGAGAGAGAGAGAGAGAGAGAGAGAGAGAGAGAGAGAGAGAGAGAGAGAGAGAGAGAGAGAGGAGAGAGAGAGAGAGAGAGAGAGAGAGAGAGAGAGAGAGAGAGAGAGAGAGAGAGAGAGAGAGAGAGAGAGAGAGAGAGAGAGAGAGAGAGAGAGAGAGAGAGAGAGAGAGAGAGAGGGAAGGGGAAGCTCATCAGCCCTATTCACTCACACCTTTATTTACTCCGGTCCCACAGAGATGAAGGGAATTTGCATAATGATATCTAACCCAGATATAAAGGAGGAATTTCTAATTATTTAAAACATCTTGGGACCACCCCTGCTTGATCTGTCCAATAATGTTAACATAATTGCATAAGTTGTCAAAAGGGGGGGGGGGGGGGGGGGTTGGACCGGGGCTGGAACACCACTAGAATACTCCCACTATGTGGTGTGTGTGTGTGTGTGTGTGTGTGTGTGTGTGTGCATGTGTGTGTGTACGTGTGCATGTGCGTGTGTGTGTGTGTCTCTCTGTATGAACACATACTGTAGACGACTGGGTCAGGGCGGTGTGGAGGGGAGCACTGAGACACTGCAGGCATAGAATCCCAATATATATATATCCTCGACGAAAGGGATGGAGATATCTTAGCAGTCAGCCATGGCTCTCTCTCTCTCTCTCTCTCTCTCTCTCTCTCTCTCTCTCTCTCTCTCTCTCTCTTGGCCTGGGCTCTCTCTATCTCTGCTGTGATTGGGGGTGGGGGGGGGGGGTGGGGGGGGGATGATGATGCGCTGCTTCCCTGGGCTGTAAGCAGTCGCCTCTCCTCAGGCTGCTGCTGCATTGTGCGTGTTGTTGTTGTGTGACGTGTGTCTTTTGGCTGTTTGCTTTTGTCCTTTTGGGTCTCCGTCATGTTTCAAGATTCACGATTCATACGTATATACAGTTGGTGCAATGGAACGCTTACTCCCCGTTCCCTCCCTAGAACACGATACCTAGAAAATGATATACACAATACAAAAATGACTCATGGATCGTATGTACATGTGTTGGGTTGAATTGTGCAAAAAAAACCTTTAAAAGCAGCATCATGAATACAGGGCAGTGCAGTGCAGACCAGTGCAGACCAGTGCAGACCAGTGCAGACCAGTGCAGACCAGTGCAGACCAGCGCAGACCAGCGCAGACCAGTGCAGACCAGTGCAGACCAGTGCAGACCAGCGCAGACCAGCGCAGA
>CM051016.1:22413966-22416466 GCA_027704905.1 Muraenolepis orangiensis
TGTGGGTGGATGGTTGTGTGTGTGTGGCGAGGGGCTGGGGGGGGGGGGGGGGGGTTTGGGGACACCATTGCGCATGCTACCGAGGCTGCCACTTTCTAGCATTACTTCAGAAAGGTCACACATCCTGTCCCAACAAATCACCTAATTATAACTTTATTACGCACCAATGTGGTACGACCCCCCCCCCCCCCTCCCCTCTTTGGCCGAGGGTCTGGATGCCTCCCTGTTCCCCGAAAGCAACAAAACCTGGACTGAAACTTAGAATGAGATTTAGATTTTATTGATAATGTGGCCAATAGTAAAGTTGTTATTGTCTGATCCAGCACACAGAGTACCACCAAACACATGCCATGAGTTGTGTGTGTGTGTGTGTGTGTGTGTGTGTGTCGTGTGTGTGTGTGTGTGTGTGTGTGTGTGTGTGTGTGTGTGTGTGTGTGCGCTTATGCATGTGTGTGTGTGTGCTTGTGTGTGTGTGTGTGTGTGTGTGTGCTTGTACGCGTGTGTGTGCGCGTGTTTGTAGTGAGAGTAAGCCTGGCAAGTGTTGGGAAGTGTGAGGGGGGGGGAAATGATCTCCCGAGATCAGCGGTGGTCCGCTTACACAGAGATCTGGCCCAGACCAGGGGGTTGGGTCGCTCTACTTTCTCCCCACTGTATAAAAGGAGGAAGTGATCGATAGAAGAATCAAATGTCAGGGGCCAACAAGTTTTCCCTCTGATCAATGGAAACGGATCAGGGCTCAGAGAGTGAGAGAGAGAGAAAGAGAGACAGGGAGAGAGAGAGAGAGAGAGAGGAGAGAGAGAGAGAAAAAAAAGAAAAAAGAAGAGCACAAGATACAGTGGAGAGATTACATTGACGTGGTATTAGCAGCCCCGGTGGCTCTCTGCATGCCTGTGAGAAGACACACACGCATGTGTCTTTTCTCTCCCACCGGCTGCGACACGCACACACACATGCAAACAAGACGCGAACAAGACTCAGGACCAGCTGACGGCTATAGAGTAATCGGCAAAGCCCCCCTTTCCGTATAATCGCTCGATACGCTCCACCCAAACCGTCGATGAAATGCTCTTTGGTGTACGTGAACTACAAGTGATTCTCTTTGTTATCTTTGAGATGTTCAGCGTAGCGCGGCGTAGCGAGGCGTAGCGCGGCGTAGCGCGGCGTAGTGCGGTGTAGCAGGTACCAGAGCACAGTGGGAAAGTTATGTAGCTGACCTGTCAACGGGTGGAGCACACGAAAGAGGGAGGGGGAGGTCAGAACGGCATCCGCTGGGATCACAGGAGTGATGTGTGGTGTGTGTGTGTGTGTGTGTGTGTGTGTGTGCGTATGTCAGTGTGTGTGTCGGTGTGTCGGTGTGTGTGTGTAGTGGGCGTGTGACCGTTTTTCCACTGCCCTCGCTCATCGCCACTCGTGATTAAAAACACTGCGACACGCTTACAAGCATGCAGAGCTTGGCAACAGGGGGTCCTTGGAAATAGTGCTGACGGCAGTTTAGCGGTCGGGGCCGCCCGCCTTGAAAGGCGAGGGTTCACCGGGCCTTTCGCCATGTGGCCTTCTGATTTTTTCCCAGCTAAAATAGGGTCCGCCTAAGCCCCCCTTGGCATTGGCCAACCATCCCAGACACGCTGACACTTTCCCCCCCCGGGGGAGAGAAAGACCCGGAACAGGTGAGCGGCTCAGTGCGAAGGGGCCCCCCCCCCCCCTTGCCTCCCCAGCCCCCCCAACCACCCCCCCAACCACCCCCCCCCCCTCCCCCACCGCCCAGGCCCCCCGGGGTCCCACACAAAGTGAGTGAAGACAGCCCCCTTTTGTAGGAGTGTGCTCTGAGGGGGATTATTATTGTTTTTGGAGAGAAAGAGGAGCCCTAGATCATCTGGCCTCAGCCCCCCTGTCTCAACCCCCACCCCCCCCACCACGAGGGCCTGTGTTAATCCGTGCACAAATACCAGCCGCCTTGGGCCAGGCCCCCTCCCCCTCCTCTCTCTCCCCCCCTCTCCCCCTCCCTCCCTCCCTCTGCACCCTTGCTTTGAAGAGGAGGACACCCGAGCCCACCCAATATCACCCTCGCTGAACCGCATAATGCCGGCGGGCCGTAAAATCCAAGAGTTGTCTTTGGATGAGGTGGCACGCCGAGGACCTCTTCTTCACACGCTAACAACACGACCTACTGTTTTACCGCACCGCGGGGGGGGGGGGGGGGCTATCGCCACGGAAACCTCGCGGAAGCCTCGATAACGTGGGTTGTGGCGGGGGGGGGGGGGGGGGGATTGTGGGGGTCACCGACCCATGCAGGATGAGCGAGTGAATAAACACAAACAAACAATCCAAAACTAAATGAAATCAGTGAAGCTCCTTTCCGTCGTCGTCTCCTCCTCCTCCTCCTCCTCTTCATCAGGCCTCCCACAGGCCTGTGTGTGCCTGTGTTCCGACCCTCTTTGGACCACGTGTGAAACGCAGACATGTATTTTGTGGTGAGGAGGAGCGGTTCGGGTTTCCCTGT
>CM051016.1:22421466-22428966 GCA_027704905.1 Muraenolepis orangiensis
ATTTTCAATTTTTTTGCATAATTTTGCATCCTCTCACCACACAGAGATAGGTTAGTAGACACGGGTTCCTCTGAGAGATCTGTTCCACAAATGTGAATTATATGTTGCATAGCAATTAAGGAGGCATCAAGATGGCATTTTCCAATACACGCGTCATGTGAAACTTCATAATGCCGTTAAATGAAGTGTCCACCATTGCTTCTTTCATATGAACCTCTGACCCCGGTCCTCCTCCTCCTTCCTCCCTTCTCCCGTAGTGACGAAGATCGTGTCCCACCTGTTGGTGGCCGAGCCGGAGAAGATCTACGCCATGCCAGATCCGACCATGCCTGAGAGTGACATCAAGGCCCTGACCACGCTGTGTGACCTGGCCGACCGAGAGCTGGTGGTCATCATCGGCTGGGCCAAACACATCCCAGGTAAGGGGAACTCCCCTCTCTCTCTCTCTCTCTCTCTCTCTGGTGGTCCTGTGGTCCTGTGGTCCCGTCCCTTTGGGTCTTTTTCTTTTGATGCAAAGGCTTCACGCCTTCCCTTTCCTTTCCTTTATTTCACTCCACTCCTCCTTCCTTCTTCTTTCCATTTGGGGTTTTTACTCGTCTCGCTGGCGTTATTGCTTATTTTTGTGCACTGGTGGACACACCTACACATGCACACCTACACACATACACACACACACACCTACACACACCTACACACACACACACACACCTACACACACACACGCACACACCTACACACACACACGCACACACACGCACGTACGCACGCACGCACACACACACACACACACACACACACCTACACACACACCTACACACACATACACACACACACACACACACACACACATACACACACACACACACACACACACACACACACACACACTCTATATGAGACATATATCCAGATAATTAATGTCAGCATGAGCCATGGCCCAGGGAGGGGGCGTGGTGGATGCTCAGATTGAGGATGGGGGTCCAGGGGATGAGGTGGGGGGTGGTGATGGTGATGGAGTTGAGGGGTGGGGTGCAAAATGGCACCGGGTTTTTGCAAGAATCAAATCAATAAAGTGCAGCTGAAGCGTCTGTGTGTGGGATGGAGAGACGGCCAATGTGGAGCAGGTAGGGCCACCGTATGCACCCTGATCACAGGTCCACCGTATGCACCCTGATCACAAGGTCCACCGTATGCACCCTGATCACAAGGTCCACCGTATGCACCCTGATCACCTGATCACAAGGTCCACCGTATGCACCCTGATCACAAGGTCCACCGTATGCACCCTGATCACAAGGTCCACCGTATGCACCCTGATCACAAGGTCCACCGTATGCACCCTGATCACAAGGTCCACCGTATGCACCCTGATCACAAGGTCCACCGTATGCACCCTGATCACAAGGTCCTCCGTATGCACCCTGATCACAAGGGCCACCGTATGCACCCTGATCACAAGGTCCACCGTATGCACCCTGATCACAAGGTCCACCGTATGCACCCTGATCACAAGGTCCACCGTATGCACCCTGATCACAAGACTCATCCAGTGCCCAGCAGGTAGGGCCACCGTATGCACCCTAATCACACGGGAGACTCATCCAGTGCCCAGGCCAATCAGACAGGACATTGCACCATATTCACGCAAATACATACACACACACACACACACACACACACATATATTCTAACACACACACACACACACACACACACACACACACACACACACACACACACACACACACACACACATATACACACAAGCACACACAAATATATAACACATACAACACAAACACATGCACACACACAAACACACACACACACACACACACACACACGGACACACACTGCCATTGAATTATTGAAGGGCATAATCATGTGTCTCCGCTGCCCGGCGGTGGCTGTGCTGGACGAGGTGTTGGGTTATAAGAGGCTGTTGAATTAAGGACACCAGAGCCACGCGTCAGCAGAGATGTTGCTTCCTTTCACCAGGGTTACCCCCCCCCCCCCCCTCACCCTCTCCCCTCATCCTCTCCCCTCATCCTCTCCCCTCATCCTCTCCCCTCTCTCCCCCCCCCCCACCACCTATCTGATTTTGACAGAGAACACATTGTTTAGATGCCCTGTTTCTGCAACCAAAGCAGATTCCGGGCTGATCTTGGGCGGAAGTGAGCCTCCACCCACACACCAACCTGCCCCCCACCTGCCCCACCCATAACTCTTATGGGTGGGGCCCGTAGGCGGCGAAACACGTCCCTCAGCATCCTGCTCGCCCATCGTCACGGTGGTGCACACACACACACACAAACACACACACACATACATACACACACATACATGCACGTATATACATACAAACACACACACACACAACACACACACACACACACATACACGCACGTATATATACACACACACACACATTCACACACACACACACACACATACATGCACGTATATACACACACACGCACACACACACATACACGCACACAGACACACACATGCACGTGTATACACACACTCATACATGCATGCATACACATATATTTAGACACACACACACATACACGCACACACATACATGCATGCATGCAAACACATAAATTCTGACACACACACACACACACACACACACACACAACCACACACATTAACGCACACAGATGCACTCGCAACCCAAATTATACAGAGACGGTTTATGCATATGCATCGACACACGTGCATATATAGACAAACGCAATTCAATAAAACAGGCGTTCACTTATGCAAACCCGACATGCATATACTACCTCTGTATGCACTCTGTATATATATATATATATATATATATATATATACATACTGTGTACACACAGACTGGGACGACCGTACCAAGCTCTACAGGGGGCAGCGTGTCTACTTGAATAAGGCCCCCCCCCCCCCCATGTGTTTACTCAGATGATGACTCTAAATCCAAATCCATTTTTTTTTAATCTCAACCACGGCTTGAGCCGCGGGGAAGCTGACCCGGTGCGCGGTGTACCTGCAGCCGGGGTTAAGTATTTCTCCGAAAGAGGTCCTGTTAATCTGCTCCAGATCTCCAGGTGCCGGTTAAGGAGATTACCGATATACTCCACCTCCCCCTCCACCTCCACCTCCACCTCCACCTCCACCTCCACCTCCACCACCTTCCCTTTCTCCCAAACACCCGCACTAACACCCCCCCCCCCCCCCTCAAACAACCGGCCGCCATTATCACCCCACCGGCGCCACCGCCCTCATCCTGGATCACCTAGGATGAGGGCCAGGGTGCTACTGCGTGGTCAGCACTCGGGAGAGATTCATCCAAGGAGCTTACGTACTCTGGCCCGGCCCTACGATTGACCCAATAACACACTGTCATCGACGTCGGAGCCAAAACAGAACCCTGGCGTGACACACACACACACACACACACAAAGTGTGTCACACACCGACACACACACACACACATGCACGTGCCACACACACACATACGCACACGACACACACGCACGAGTGCGGGGTATGTCATACTCCTGATCGCAGGCAGACAGACGTCTCAAATGCAGACGGCCTTCATTCTGTCATTCAACACAGGCGGCCAAGATCCATTCTCCATATATATTTCATTGAGTGGATGGCGGCTCTGATACATTTTGAGCCGCTCGGCCAGCGGGACACAGCATGAGGGGTTTACAGTACATGCTCGTCATGGAATTGATTGTGCTATTCACATGCCATTACAAACAGGCTAATTAAGTTAGAAGTGGGAATAAGAGAGGGCGTTTATTGTGGGCTGCCTTTATAAAAAAAAAATAAGATTGGGCGTAGCATTGAGATCTGGCCTGTGTGTGTGTGTGTGTGTGTGTGTGTGTGTGTGTGTGTGTGTGTGTGTGTGTGTGTGTGTGTGTGTGTGTGTGTGTGTGTGTGTGTGTGTGTGTGTGTGTGTGTGTGTGTGTGTGTGTGTGTGTGTGTGTGTGCGTGCGTGCGTGTGTGCGTGCGTGCTGTGCGTGCGTGCGTGCGCGTGTGTGTGTGCGCGTGCGGCGGTAATCTGATTAATGTTATAAGACTGTGACGGTGAAGCACATTCATAATCTTAATGGGGGATTTGCAACTTGCATTGTGGGGAGCAGGCATGGACTGTACTCTGACAGCAGTCATAATCATAATTTAACCCAACAGAGAGTCAGATCTTTTGGGCAGTGTGCCTGAGGAACGCTGTGTACCCACTGGGTACCCGGGACGCTCGATAGACAGTTCTGCCAAACAAGCTACCTGGGAGATGAGAGACTATAAGTACATTAATCTGCATCAATCTGTGTCAGCACACCGGACACAGACACAGACCTGGGACACACATACACACACACACACACATACGCACAAACATATGCACACACACACACACGCACACGCACACACACACCACACACACACACACACACACACACATATGCACACCACGCCACACACGCACACACACACACACACACACACACACACACACGTTGCTTTTTATTTTATTTGCAAAACTCTATTCTCCAACCGGATTCTTTCCACCGAAAAGAACAAAGAAATGACTGGAGCTTGGTATTAACATAAAATCAATCTCTCTCTCTCTCTCTCTCTCTCTCTCTCTCTCTCTCTCTCTCTCTCTCTCTCCTCTCTCTCTCTCTCTCTCTCTCTCTCTCTCTCTCTCTCTCTCTCTCTGTCCCTGTGGTGAAGCGCTGGTATGAGGACAGTGGCTGTCCCCTGGCTATGAGCGGGCTGCATAATTGAGTTGTACATGGCTGAACCTGATCAGAGATGGTTCAGTGGCTCAGCAGGGCTCCACACGATTGCTCGTCCATACACCCACAGCACCCCAGGGCAGTCCACCACACCGCACTGGCCTTATACTGGGGCTCCACTTCCTCCACCACCCCCACCACCACCACCACCCCCACCACCACCATCACCATCCCCATCCCCATCACCATCCCCATCACCATCCCCATCACCATCCCCACCACCACCACCACCCCCATCACCATCCCCATCACCACCACCCCACCCCCCACCACCTCCACCACTGACACCACTGGGAGACAAAAAAGAGGAGGGGCAGAAAGAGTCTTTTGCACAGCCTTTGGCTAAATGATAATGACAGATTAACAGTTCATTTGCAAGTCGTCTTGAATCGGTCAAGACACTGATAGTGTCACATGTATAATGAGGTACAGTGTACAGTGACATGTTATCACCAGCCCCAATGATGTGTGCAAAAAAATACAAAATGACGAAACAAATACAAAATTTAAAAGAAAAATTATACAAAAATATGACAACACACAAATGTAAATATTTACATAATAGCGGAATATATGGATATGCATAAGTATAAAGTGTAAAGTGTAAAGTGTAAAGTGTAGTGCAGACAGTCCAGCAGTTGTAGAAAGGGGGATTTCAGTGTATGGAAAAGCCTCTCAATTTACAATCAATAACTCTTTGATTGTAAATTGTATTTTTTTTTAACAGTTATTGCTTCCCTAAGTTTCCTTTTTGGATCTGAAAAAAAAAAAGGACATTTTTCTAGATTCAATTCATATAGCCGTCTCCATACAGCTCCATGAACCCGGTGGTTCCTCAAGGCCCAGGGGGGGGTGGGGGAGGGGGAGGAGGAAGGGGGGAGGAGGGGAGGAGGAAGGGGGGAGGAGGAAGGGAGGAGGGGAGGAGGAAGGGGGGAGGAGGAAGGGGGGGGGGAGGAGGGGGAGGAGGAGGAGGGGGGAGGAGGGGAGCGGTGTCATTAAAAGCCGTCTTACATGTAAGCTGACAGATAGATAGCTTGTTGTTCCTGAGGTGCTAACAACCCTTGACACACACAGTGGGTCGGCTATGTGTGTTCTCTGAGAGGTTCAGGGGAGCCCAGGACTAAGTATACCAGACACTCTCAATATACTGGGACCTGTTAATCCCCCCCCCCCTCTCCCCTCTGCCCCCCTACACACACACACACACACACACACACACACACACACACACACACACACGCAAGGCTGCCGTTCCCCTCCTGAATGTCCACCACTGTGAAGGGTGGGTAACATGGTAAGGGTCTTTAACCCATGTGACCCCCCCCCCACACACACACACACACACACACACACACACACACACACACACACACACACACACACACACCACACACACACACACACACACACACACACACACACACACACACACACCATCACCCCTTTCAAGTGTGAGTGTGGGAATGGCATGTGTTTGTAGAAACTGCCCGGCATGCCACTTGTCCTATGCCCGCGCTCGTTTGTCACCTGCTACCACATATCTCTCTCTCTCTCTCTCTCTCGCTCTCGCTCTCTCTCTCTCTCTCTCTCTCTCTCTCTCTCTCTCTCTCTCTCTCTCTCTCTCTCTCTCTCTCTCTCTCTCGCTCTCGCTCTCGCTCCCTCTCTGTCTCTCTCTGTCTGTGTGTCACCCTCTCTTGCTTGTATTCAACAACCTCATTGAGACAAAGCTTCTCAGGAGAGGAGGTTAGGGTTAGGGTTATAGGAACAGGAGTAGGAAACGGTTTACTCGTTCCGGTCGTGACGTACTGCGTCACTGGCAGGCGGTGTGTACATAACAACAAACAACTGTGTTGTACATGTCGACATACAGTACGTAACGCGGTCGTGTATTCAGATTCAGTGTTCATTCAATCTCCGTCCAATTACTTAGACTTTAACAAAGTCCCCCCGGAGAGACCCAGCGTCTTCGTGTCGCGCGGCGACGTCTTGTGTTGTTGTACGCGTGTTGTTTATTTCCCCTCCTATGTTTGGATTGGGTCCAGATGAATGCGGGATAATGAGCTGGCCTTGTTTGCATTGTTCTGTTCATTACTGGCCTTTGGGGGATATTCATCATCTCCTTCTTTATTGGATTTCTATTCATCAGCTCACCGCTTTGACAGACAGCCGCGCTGCGCCCTCCTAGCGCGTTAGCCCGCGAGCGCAGAGCCGCGGCGGGCCGATGCTAAAGAGAGAGGAGAGCGAGCACAGAGAGAAAGACAGAGAGAGAGAGAGGGAGAGAGAGAGAGAGGAGAGCGAGCACAGAGCGAGCACAGAGAGAGAGAAAGAGAGAGAGAGCGAGCGAGCGAGAGAGAGAGCGAGCGAGCGAGAGAGATCCCGCCTCTTGTATGTTGTCGTGTTTGTGTCAGCTCAACCCCCCCCCTCCCTCCTCCTCCCCAGCCAGCCGCCTTAACCGACACCACCCCAACAACAACCCCGCCTGTCGGCCCACCATCCTCCATCTCCCACCCATCAGCACCACCCACCACCAGCACCACCACCACAACCCCCACCCCCCCCTGGGGTGCGAGCTCCCCTTGTTTTCTCTTTGCCATTAAATTGTGAAATCTACTTAGCGTGTTGCCGGGTTGCCCGCTCTCACTCAAGCTGCGTAATCTCCTTGTAATAGAGTGTGAATACTGCCGGGCAATGAATCAGCAGC
>CM051016.1:22437487-22444987 GCA_027704905.1 Muraenolepis orangiensis
GAAGTTGTTACTTTGCCAGCGACACACACACACTCAAACACACTCACACAGACATACTCACACACATACATCTATATACACACACACGTGCGTGTACATGTATGTGCGTGTGTTGCAATTGTATGTTGATCGTGAGTGTGTGGGTGTGTGCGTGTGTGTGTATGTGTGTCCCTAAGTGTGTGTGTGTGTGAGTGTGTGTCCAAGGGTGTGTACGCACATATACGCATATATACACATGTGCGTGTGTTGCAATTGTATGTTCATAGTGAGTGTGTGTGTGTAAGAGTGTGTGTGAGAGTGTAAGAAGTTGTGTCCCTACGTGCATGTATATGTGTGTGTGTGTGTGTGAGAGTGTGTGTCCATATGTGTATGTGTGTGTGTGTGTGTGTAAGAGTGTGCGTTCATATGTGTATGCATATGTGTGAGAGTGTGTGTCCCTAAGTGTATGTGTGTGTGTGTGTAAGAGTGTGTGTGTGTGTGTGTGTAAGAGGTTGTGTCCCTCCGTGTATGTATGTGTGTGTGTGTGTGTGTGTGTGTGTGTGTGTGTGTAAGAGTGTGTGTCCCTGTGTGTGTGTGTGTGTGTGTGTGTGTGGTGTGTGGTGTGTGTGTGTGTGTGGTGTGTGTGGTGTGTGTGTGTGTGTGTGTGGGTGTGGTGTGCCCTATGTGTATGTACATGTGTGTGTGTGTGTGTGTGTGTGCGTGTGTGCGTGTGTGCGTGTGTGTGTGTGTCTGTCCCTCCAATCCCCAGCGTCCAGGAGGGCCAATCAGGTGTTGATTGGCACTTTGACTGGCGAGTGGAAAAATCAGGCCGCTCCCTCCTACGGCTTTTAACATGAATTGTTATGCGCGGCAAAGGGGGGGTGGGGGGGGAGGGGGTGAGGGTTGCATGGAGCGGTGGGGGCGTGTGTGTGTGTATGTGTGTGTGTGTGTGTGTGTGTGTGTGTGTGTGTGTGTGTGTGTGTGTGTGTGTGTGTCGGGGTGGAGGGGGGGAGGCACCGCTGCCGGCCACTGTTGGCCCTTGACCTTGTCTCAGCCATCAATATTATCCAGGCAACACGAGATGAGGGGCCATCTCAGGTGATTAGATGCAGACAGCCAACGGGACAACAGGAAGTATCAGCAGTCAGCAGGCAGGTGAACCACCTGGATTATACTAATGCAGGGGGACCACTGGGTTTAGCATATGCATTATTTTATTTTATTTTATTTATATATTTATATATTTATATATTTGTTTATTTATTTATTTCATCCCCCGTCTCGTTTATGGTATATTATACTCGCAGAATATTCACAGTAATGTCGTCGTTATGTGGTGAATATTGGCAGTATTAATCTTAGTAATTATCTGGTCTTTTTTACAAATGCAAACTGCATTGTAGATGTTTTGGATTTGTACACACTACGCATGTTGTGTCAACTTTTCGGTGTAGTTCTATAATCACTGTACTCTATTACAGCCATTATGGTAATTCTGGTTAATCCTTAACTTTACTCTACCAGAATACAGTATATACATACAGTATATAACACAATGAATAGAGGGTTGAGGGGAAGTGTGTTTTATTATTACACACTAATACAAAAAAAGACTAATCGACTATTCCATAAGTAACCTTAGAAGCCTTTTGAGTCTCAATTAGTGAAAATAAAAATATAACACCTAGAAATATGTAAAAATATGAATTCAGTCATGTACAGTTACGGAGTTATATGACTACAATCAAGCCAGAACATCTCCTTATTCATACCTGCCTCCAGTGGCCAACCAACTAATCATAACCCTATAAGCGGATGCTTTGCAAGCCTATCTTTATCCACAGTGTGTCACCCCGTAGCTAGCCCTTTCACTACCTTTGGACGGATGATCCATTTCTGCCTGCTGTCTTTGCATTCCTCCTCCTCCTCCTCCTCTTCCTCCCCCTCCTCCTCCTTCTTTTCCTCTTCCTCTTCCTTTTCCTCCTCCTCCTCTTCCTCCCCATCCTCCTCTTCTTCCTCCCCTTCCTCCTCCTCCTCCTCCACCTCACCCCCCTCCACCTCCCTTCTCCGCCCTCCCCCTCCACCTTTTCCTCCTCCTCCTCCTCCTCCTCCTCCTCCTCCTCCTCCTCCTCCTCCTCCTCCTCCTCCTCCTCCTCCACCTCCTCCTCCTCCTCTTCCTCACCTCTTCCTCTTCCTCTTCCTCTTCCTCTTCCTCTTCCTCTTCCTCTTCCTCTTCCTCTTCCTCCTCCTCCTCCTCCTCCTCCTCCTCCTCCTCCCCCCTACCCCTCTTCTACATCTCATCTCATACCCCGGACCATTATGACCCCCCCACCCCCCCTCCTCCACCTCCACACCCCACCCCACCCCACCTCCCTCCCTCCCAACCGGACTGCTGTAGAGGGCCCATTGGCCCTGATTAATCTACTGCGTTTGACTTAATGAGAGGTCATTCACACAGCCAATCACAATGGCCGCGGCGCTGCATGATAGATGGCCACTTACGCCCTGAGAGCTGCGAAATAAAAAGAGGGACGGAATATCCCCATACTTTATTGAATATTTCTCCCCTGCGTCGGCCCTCGCACCCGGCTGTGTTGTGTTACTTTAAATAAAACATCTCTCTCCTCTCTCTCTCTCTCATGTCTTTCTCTCTTTGTCTCTCTTCCTCTCTCTCTCTCTCTCTCCTCTCTCTATCTTCTCTCTCTCTCTTCTCTCTCCCTCTCTTTCTCTCTCTCTCTCCTCTCTATCTCTCTCTCTTCTCTCTCTCTCCTCTCTCTCTCTCTCTCTCTCTCTCTCTCTCTCTCTCTCTCTCTCTCTCTCCTCTCTCTCTCGCCTGTGGGGCTCGACGGTGTTTCACATGGGGGCCTCACAGCGTCCCATTTAGATTCAGGACGGCGGGTTGGCCCGAGGTGGATAAGGTGAGTGTTGTGACTGAGCGAGTGCGTTTGGACGTTAAGCAAAGACTACTTTATTGGTAGGGGATAGGTCATTCAATAATACCACATCATCACATACACCTAAATAGAGACGGGCGAGAGAGCATGCGAGAGAGTGAGCCGTAGCACGCGAGAGAGAGAGAGACACACACACACAGACACACACACACACATGCTCAAAAGCAGTACAGACAAAAAAAAACCTTTAGGAGTTTATGAATTGATTTCTTCTTCTTCTGCCCTACAGAGCCCGTGTCCTCCTCCTCCTCCTCCTCCTCCCGGGCGGGCCGGTAATGGGTCTTCCTTGACCTTTTTGGCCGGTCTCCCCTTCTTCTGGTGAATTGACTCCTCAGCTCTCGTGGCTCCTGGCCTTTTCACCGCCGGTGGCGTCCTCTCGTCTGCAGTGTGGCCCGCAGCTTGTCAGCAGCACATCCCATTCCATCACACGCTGCCATGCACACACACACACACACACACACACAGACAATCACACAGACAAACACTCACACACACACACACACACACACAACATCACACAGACAATCACACACACACACACACACACACACACACACACACACACACACACACACACACACACACACCACACACACAATGCACAGTGCACAATCACATCCTGCACAATCCTAAACAGGTAGGCGTGCATATACACCTACATGACACAGTACCCATTATTTAAGAATTGTGTTTTCATCGTATGGGCGGGCTTAAGAATATTGTGAATATATGACACCTCCACACATTGTAAGATACAGGATTGTGTTTTATACAACTAATCGCTCCTAGAATGCTGTTCTAGTATCTTGGAATTTAGAACTTTTTTAGAGAAGATTTATAGAAGCAGCTCGGCATATTTCGCCATTGCACATGCAAAGATATTACCAAGGTGTTTTTATCATTTCTATTTAAGTTACACCATAGTATTCTAGTTCTACTGTAAACAGGAACGGAAATTCAGTGACACTCACTCTTTTACAACAAAAAAAACTGACCTAAAAAAATGGAAAACAAAAATGAAGAAAGAAAGAACAGAAAAACATTCTGAAGTGAAAGTGAAATGTACTGCAGCAGCAACAACAACACAAAACAACAACCAACCAACCAACCAACCAACCAACCAACCAACCAACCAAGCCTTCTTCCTTTTAATTTCCTGGCCGGCCCTTTGGTCCACGCCCCCTCGTGTGTTCACCGTTTTACTAGAGACACGTTCTGTCGCACCGACGACGAGGATGTTTTTTTTCATTAGCCGTTTAACTGTCCCGCCGAGCGGCGGCCGGGAGCTCTTAGCGCTGACAACTAAATGTCTTGTTTGCTGCTGTGAATTATTTTTGTTTTTCTTCCAGTCGTAATATTTTTTTTCTTTTTTACTTTCTTTCTTTCTCTATTTTTTTGGACGTCAACCAGGGGTCTGGAGTCTGACACACATATAATCACACACACACACACACACAGACACACACACTTGCCATGCACACACACACACACACACACACACACAGCACACACACACACACACACACACACACACACACACACACACACTTCCCGTAATACTACTGACAATGACGAAGTATCCACCGGGGCAGTAACTGTAGCAGTGTTTATATACAGCCATAACGTGAGACGCATTTAGGGGCCCGAAGAAAGACAGACACATCGACACAGCATGGAGGAGACCAACGTGTCGCGTCGCACGCGGCTGATTGCTTTTCCCTTGATTACGTCGTCTGATCCCAAACCACCAGTGTGTCTCTATGACGTGTATGTATAAATGTAATAAAGTTTGTATTGGTTAGTATACTAAGTCAGTCACAACAGAGACATCACGCGTCATGTGGGGGGGGGGGTACATCATGTGGGGGGGGGGGGGGGGGGGGGGGGGGGGGTACTGTAGATTTGCTGTCAGTGATTGTTGTTGTTTTGTTTGTTTTTGTTTTTCTTCTTTTTGTGTTTTTTTTCCTCTTTTTTTTTGGTCCGGGTCCAAAGCGTCCGTCTCCGGCGGCGCAGCTCGGCGGCGCTCGGTGACACCGTGGGGTCCGGCAGGGTCCGAGGAGCTGGCATCTGCTGCCCAGCTCCGCGCGTCACAGCCTGCCGCCCTGTCCTCATGGCCGTCGTCCGGGGGGGGGGGGGGGGCCCCCTGGCGCCGTCCCGCTGTCTGTCACACCCCGGCGCCCCGCAAAGTTAATTGTGAGGCGGATCGGCGCATCGGAGATGGGGGGGGGGTGGGGTGGGGGGGGCGAGGGAGGGCGGGCTCTTTTTAGCTAAGCGGCCCCTAATGACAGGCAGGAGAGAGACAGCTACACATGTTCCGCCCCGTTCTCGCTCTCTCTCTCTCTCTCCTCTCTCTCTCTCTCTCTCTCCTCCTCTCTCTCTCTCTCCTCTCCGCTCTCTCTCTCTCTCTCTCTCTCTCTCCCTCTAGAGGGAGAGGGCTTTGCAGATCGCGGAGAGAGAGAGAGAGAGAGAGAGAGAGAGACGAGAGAGAGAGAGAGAAAGGGAGAAGAGAGAAGAGAGAAAAGAGAAGAGAGAGAGAGAGAGAGAGAGAGAGAGAGAGCAGCGGCGCAGACTCGAGCCCAGGGCCTGTCACGGAGCTGTCAGCGGGGCAGGGCCTGTCAGCGCGCCCAGCACCCCAGCACGCCACCCTGCTGTCCCAGGTGCACCGCTGACATCTCCTCCTCTCCTCCTCTTGGCTCCGCTGCCGGGCCCTGCTGCTGCTGCTGCTGCTGCTGCTGCTACCGCCGCCGCTGAGCATTCATTAAGAACCCTGGGTTCTGTAATCGGTCCGCTCCTCCTTTACCTCCTCCTCCTCCTTGTCCACCTCCTCCTCCTCCTTGTCCACCTCGTCCACCCCCTCACACACACACACATACACACACATACACACCACACACACACACACACACGCACGTGCACATGTAACGGAAGACAGCCGGTAGTGCTGTGCGGCAAGTAAACCTCACTCCCGGACACCTAAAAGATGTTATAGGGATGCATCTAGGGCCTGTGGGTTTTAGCTTCTCATGTTAGAGCGTCTAGAACCTCGCATGCCGTGGGTCGTGAGTTCGAAACCCAGTGCGGGACACTCACTGTTACACACACACACACACACACCTCATGTTTTGTTGCGATCATGCTATAGAAATGGCGGCGCGATGAAGCACAACTCCGCTGATCCGGTGGTTGGATCCCCTTTTTCCTGACCGCTTCACTTTCTCACCAGCTTCTTACAAAGACTCACAGAGGTGTGTGTGTGTGTGTGTGTTTTTTTTGTTTTTCATTGTATTGGTTTATGAAGGGTCCCCCACCACCCCCCTCCCTCCCCCTTCCCCAACCCTCCCCCCCCCCCCCCCCCCACCCCTGCCTCCCTTCCCCCCCCCCCCCCCCCCCCCCGGTCGGTGTAATGGAGCTCGGCACAGACGTACAGAACACATGCGCTAATATCTCCTCATAGGAACCCCAAATGAGCCATTACAGCAGCTAATCGGAGAGCCGCGATTTCCATCCGCCGTCCCATCTGCCAGCCACAGGCCTGGGAGTCGCGGCGTAGCGTAGCATGGCGTAACGTAGCGCGCCGCGGCGCAGCGGCGCCACAGCAGAGAGCTAGGCTGCTGCCGGATTGGGCCAGATGGAGAACACACCGTTAGCACTGAACCACTGACCACGGCTGTGTGAACATGCAGCAGCACCGTAGGGGGAGGGTTTTTTTCCAGGGGGCTGGGTGTGTGTGTGTGTGTGTGTGTGTGTGTGGTAGAGTGTGGAGGGGGGGGGGGGGGCAGAGGGGGGGTTACAGAGGACGCATGAGAGGGTAGGCCATGGTCCAGGCAGCTCACGGACGTGTCACCTGGTAAAAACACCAGGTAAGAGCTTTGCGGGAATCAACATCCAATCTACCGCTTGAAGAGGTTTTATACCCGGGCACGAGCGTGACTTTGTGCTGCACGTATGTGTGTGTGTGTGTGTGTGTATGCGCGCGCATGTGTGTGTGTGTGTGTGTGCTTTCGTATGTCTGCGTGTGTGTGTGTGTGTACGTGCGTATGTCTGCGTGCGTGTGTGTGTGTGTGTGTACATGCGTATGTCTGTGTGTGTGTGTGTGTGTGTGTGTACGTGCGTATGTCTGCGTGTGTTTGTGTGTGTGTGTGTGTGTGCACGCGTGTGTCTGCGTGTGTGTGTGTGTGTGTGCATGTGACATGCCATGCGCTTTATGCTTCTGTAAAGTATCTGAAAGTATCTGGAAAAAGTCTATCGTTGGCTGCCTCCTCCAGCTGCTTTAAAATGATGAAGAGGTGTGTCCACCTCCCCACGGGCCCCCCCCGTGGCCGAGGGGTGCAGGGGAACAAAGGTGTAATATAGGCCCCTGTCTGCTCCCCGGGAGGAAGACATATAACATTAATGGTATCCTTTAACATCTCCTTAACCCAATCCCCCTCTCTCAAGACGGCACCATGGACTCCCCCAGATCCCCTGCTCCCTCTCTCTCTCGCTCTCTCTCTCCCTCACTATCTCTCTCCCTCCCTCTCTCTCTCGCTATCTCTCTCTCCCCCCCCTCTCTCCCTCCCTCGCTATC
>CM051016.1:22454987-22532487 GCA_027704905.1 Muraenolepis orangiensis
TCTCTCTCTCTCTCTCTCTCTCTCTCTCTCTCTCTCTCTCTCTCTCTCTCTCTCTCTCTCTCTCTCTCTCTCTCTCTCTCCCTCTCTCTCTCTCTCACTCTCTCTGCATCATCGTCATGAGAGCTGCCTGTCTGCCAGAGAGACCTAGCCAGCACTATAGCAGAAGCATGTCACCATTTGTCACATGCCACTAGTAGGGCACTAGCTGAGCAGCAGGTACACCCTTGGGTACCTCAGGGCCGGCCCTGTTACAGCTGCCAGTCTCAGCTGCCACCGCCGCCGCCACCGTCCGACCCACCCGCCATCCCCCGACTCAACTGAGTCAAGTCTACACGGTCGGGTCCCTAGAGGGGCCAGGAGTATGTCCCCCAGACAGCTGGGACTGTCTAGGGGGGGGGGGGGGGGGAGCCCAGTCCCCATCTGGGTGGGATGAGCGCAGAAGAAGAAGAAGGTTCAGCGCCGCAGAAAGGCTCCATCGCCGTGCCCACAGGGACCCCAGGGGGCTCCACCAATCCACCAATTGAGTAACCCTCTCCCCCCCACCCCCCCACCGTCACCCTGATACCGATCCTACACAGGGGAGCCCACATCACGAGGAACCCAAGGACCCCACCTGGCCCCACCCCCCTTAGTTTTGGGGCCCCATTGCGGGGGGACGGGTCCCCTTGGTCCCCCTCGGTCCCCCTCGGTCCCCGTCACTGCAGCTCAGGTTAGATCCCCTCATCGCTGAGTGTAGTCACACACACACACACACACACACCGCAGGGTGACTCCCCTTCCGCTGAGGGGTGTGAAGAGTAGAGTCCTTGGTGGAGCGTTTAGAGGGGGCCATGGCACAGATACATATGTTACGTCTGTCACCCTGCTTATCATGCAGCTCTTGGGGCTCCTCTATTCCTTACCCAATGGATATCTCTCTCTCTCTCTCTCTCACACACACACACACACACACCGCACCGGGATCCCTGTCTGATGCATATCTCGGCTCACGGCGGTAGCTGAATGCCCTGAGAGAGCCTGATAGACATTTAAAAGTATTCAATCCAACGCACACAAGCAGAAAGAGCAGAGCGATACGGCCTCGCGGGTGGCTTTTAAGTACCTCCGTCCCCGGGGCTCCGGCCGTCCGCTTGACGTCGGTGTTTGGAGACAGCTGACAGCTATTGTATTTTGTATGTGATGCACAACTGGTCACATGATCGCCACTGGTTCAGACCTCAGACTCACTGTGACAACATGGGACAGCATATGGAGATAATTCCTTGTGTGTGTGTGTGTGTGCGTGTGTGTGTGTGTGTCTCTCTCTCTCTCTCTCTCTTTCTTTCTTTCTCTCTCTATCGCTCTCTCTCTCTCCATCTCCCTCTCTCTCTCTCTCTCTCTCTCTCTCTCTCTCTCTCTCTCTCTCTCTCTCTCTCTCTCTCTCTACTCTCTCTACTTGCCAGACATGTCAGTCGGGCACTAACCATGCATTTTTCTGCATGACTGGAGAACTGGAGTGTATAGGTGCCAAGCTGCCTTCATGTGCCCCAGGGTTCCCCCCCACCCCCCACCCCCCCAAAACACACCAAGTCAATAGTGCCTAGCACCAGACACACACACACACACACACACACACACACACACACACACACACACACACACACACACACACACACACACACACACACACACACATGCCCACATGCCCACATGTCCAGACCATGGTGGCACAGAAGAACAAGGACTGAGACAGACAGACAGGCACTGTCGCGCAGTTCACTTTAGTTTTCAGTCTTATATAGGCCTTATTATGTCCATTATTCAAGAAAGAAGAAAAAAGAAAAAAAACATTTTACCGATTTCCTTATGTCTTTTAATTAGAGGTGAGTGGGCACTGGTGAGTGTGTGTGTGTGTGTGTGTGTGTGTGTGTGTGTGTGGGGGGGGGGTATTTCTCAATAGCCTTCCAGAGACACGGGGACAAAAGGGGCATTTCTCAAGGTCTTAACCCACCCTCCCCCACGCACACACGCACACGCGGGCACCCACGCACACCCGCGTACACACACACACACACACACACACACACACACACACACACACACACACACACACACACACACACACACACACACACACACACACACACACACACACAGGCTAACTCCCCAAGCCACCCTTGAGAGGAGAGCATAGCCTTGGTGTGCATAAAGTCGAAATAAACTGCGGTCCATATTTTCATTGGGGGAAAGCGAACCCCATTGACACGTTGCTGGTCCATTGGAGAGGAGCGCTCTTGCGTACCATCACCCCCAGACAGTCATCTTACCCAGATTCCTCTTTTGTGTCCCGCATTATTGTTGAAATAAATAACCTTTCACTGCAATCAGTGTGGGGATCTTCACATTAAATTATCGCCCCGCAGATAGCTCACTCATGATCTGCTTCCATATCCATTAACTATCCCGGAAAGTGATTTATTGGTGGGGGGAGAAAAGAAACTGCACGGAAAGAACAGGCTATGTCCGTTCAGTTAGACAATAGTGCCCTCTATTGGTGGACATACAGAATGGTTTTCTGGGAGGCAACAGTTGCTGCCTATATCGCTGCTGGCTGGCACTGACATGGTTTTCTGAAGCTGAACGTGCTCTAGATGTCCATTTTTGCCATCCTGCGTTCTTCTGTTCTCTTAAATCATCATCCGAAGAAGAAGGAAACAATTCCATATTCTCAGTGGATTCAAATGTATCTCATCTGATAAAAAAGGAAAACCACTGTGTCAATAATGATCCGGTAGCACAATAAAGAAGAGAGGATTTAGTCTACAGACTGTAGTGCATACATGAGAGGGTTCCAGTACCCCTCACCATCCAGTCCTACCCCTCCATCCCTCCAACCGCCCTCCCTCCCCTCCTCTGGTCCCTCCCTCCTTCCCTCCCTCCCCTCCCAGCACAGCACACAGCACACCGCCGTGATGTGTCGTTACACGCTCGGCTGGGCCCTCTCTTCTCATGACAGACTGTTACTTCCCGGAGCGGAAAGGCATTTGATTGTTAACATCTGGGCCATTACAATTGCAAACCAGGACTCTGTGCATCAATCAGGAAGTGATTTCAAAACAAAGAGACCGTCCCCCCAATCAATCTATCGGGAAGCGGGGGGCATTACATGCTCCCGTAATCCCGGCTAATTAGGGGGATAATGGGAAGGAGATTTATGAACGTGGTATAGGTGCGAGGGCACACTCAAATTAGCACGGAGGAGGCACGCCAGCATGCTAGCCAGTGATGATGCAATACGGGGAGGCGACGTGTTTATTGTTGTGCAGCCGCTGTTGGTTTTTGATCGACTCCTCTCTGGACTAAAGACTCATATCATCACACATCATCATCATCATATCGTATAGGGATGGGTGGGAATTAATGCGTTTGGAATGATGGGGGGGGGGGGTGGTTATGCTCTCCGTCACGTGTGTGTGTATGTGTGTGTGTGTGTGTGTGTGTGTGTGTGTGTGTGTGTGTGTGTGTGTGTGTGTGTGTGTGTGTGTGTGACAAGGACAGAGTGATCACGGTAAAAGATAAGATGATCAGAACACTCAAATGTGTCTGGAATAGCCCTATGTGGTTGAGAATAGTATGACTGTGTTTTAGGTTAAACACGTGACGTGAATTCAGCAGCTCTGAGATTGGTTTCGTGTCTGAAAACCGGGGATTTACAGTTAATCTCAGCTGTGGTGTCACTCTCAACGCAGAACACAAGGACTGGAGTGAGGAACGCAGTCCAGCAACGACCTCTGTTTGATTTATTCACTTTACTCAATCCCTTACACACATAAACACACACAGTGTATGTGTGTTTGTGTGATGAAATACAAAGAGAGGTAATTAGAGAAAGACTGTGTGTGTACTGTGTGTGTGTGTGTGTGTGTGCAATGCATGTACGTGTGTACGCGTGTGTGTGCGCGCGTGCGCATGCCCGTGTGTGGATGTGACACTGCATGTTTCAGTAAATCAGTGCAGTGTGTGTGTGTGTGTGTGTGTGTGTGTGTGTGTGTGTGTGTGTGTGTGTGTGTGTCAGATAGTGTGGGAGTCTGTCCCTGGAGGTGGGCGCCGGGTGGCACCCTGAAGCCGACTCCTCCTCCCAGGGGCCCCGCAGGCCTGACCTTGCCCACCGGCGGGGGGACGGCTCCTATAAAGCGGTGCATTGTGATAAGCCCATTTCTTCTCCTATACAGCATCCCTTTAATGTCATCCCTGAAATATGAAGTCATTAAGCGATATTAAAACAGTGCTGACAAACTAATTAACAGAAGACATTATACGGGATGGGCTCGATTAATCCGCTTTAATTGCTCTTTTAAATGGGGGCTCCAATTAAAATTAATAAAGATTTACCGGTGATCACGCCGAACTATACCGAGGAGTGGTGTGTCTGAAGGGCAGCCTAAAGTCAGCCTCCTCCGCTCTCAAGTTCCCGCTCCCTCTGGCTCCCCGCGCCCTCCCAGCGTCATCAGAGCGCCCTCCCTGCCCGGGGGGGTTACCCGTTCCAGTGCCCCCCCCCCCCTACTACCCCAACCCCCCCACTCAGCCTCCTTTTGTCTCGAGCTTGGGGGGGGTTTGATCCCTCCGTTGTCTCTCTATAGAACCCTACTGGGTCTCGCGTGGCTCAATGGTTTAATATAATTATTATGACACGATCTGGCTGACTGTGACCACGTGGCCCTGTTTTTCGCAAAATGTGACTCAAGTAATAGATGGTTAGGTTTGTGTCTCAGAGGAATCGGCAACGAGATGGAAAATATGGATTACAGTATTAGTATTATTAGTATGTATATTTTTCTATTAAGGTATTTGTTTTTCTTTTCTTCTACTGAGCCTCAAATATTGGAGGTTTTTTTATGGCCTTAAAAATATCTTGCTTGTATTTACTTTTTTAAATTTTTTTTCGATGATTTAAGTTGAAATGTTACTAACTAGTTCACTAGATGGCACTGTTTTTCTTTTTCGTTTTTCTTCCACTCCCGAGGCCTGCTAATTTTCAAAGCAGTCCATTTCATACATATATTTTAATCAAAGCACATGCACAATTGCGTAGCTAAATGTCCTTTAACAAATTAGAAAATGATTTGACAACAAAGACATCACTGCTCTCGATTGAATATGTCTTGTTGTTCCCTACCTCATTTAAATCCTGCTAGACAATACTTGATAAGGAACTATTAGGATTTGCCGTACTGTAAAAGTTGAAGCTGTGCCAGCCTGCGGCAGCTAGAAGGCTATTTATTCTTGTGTTCATTCATTATATCAAACGTTAGGCCTACCGCGTCTTGTTCTGGAAATGTCACACAGCAAATGAATTTGCGCAAAGCACTTATAGTTGCCTCTGGTCCAACCATTATTTTAATTGCGTCGAGAACATAATTCAATTTACCGAAGAAGACGTATATAATTGAAAATAAATCTCCATTAAAAGATTACAGAGGTGTGTTTCTTCCACTCCTCCTCACAAACCAATTCAACTGACGTTTGGTATTTTCTTAATTTATTTTCGTGCTTGGGTGTCTAACAGGCTTTTTTTCAATCAAGCGTTTGGGGCATAGACCTGTGGACATTACAACGATTTATCTTTATTCACATTATAACATTAGTAACAATGTGTTTGTTAGTAGTGTGTTTTCTTGCATGTTTAAATGTCTTCTTTTATTCAGCTATATGGAGTGACACACCGGGACTTCGATTGTGTTGACTGCTGCTGTTGACACAATATAAGATGGCCGCTCACCAGCGGCTACAGATGATCGAGGAGCGTCCGGTATCCGACAAACAGTGCCAGAGATTTGAGTCCCCTCCTGTGTAGCCTGCCACCCATTCTCACCAGAGCCAACCCCCACCCCTTTACCAGCAAACGGAACGAGGCAGAGGAGTCTAAGCCCAAGGAGACCAAACCGCCATGGGTACATAACCAGGGACTCAAGTGGGAAGGCAGGCGCCTTCTTCAAAATCAATCCTAGATTTGGCCGCTGGCTACTGGCAGGGTAAAGGACCGAGAGAAGACTGTACCTTCTGTACTAATATCGAGCGAAGGCCATGGAAGAGGCTTATGCAAAGATGTTTTTGTTTCTGAGTCTGCATTAGTCTTATCTAGATGATGTAATCATCTTTTATTCTTACTTTGAGTCCAATTATACAATACACTAATGTATTCCAGAAACGGGCAGATTGTGGCTTACAGTTGCAACCAGACAAATTTCGTTTTTCGTTTTTTTACTTTGACTTAAAAAATATAGATGGCTTGGAGATGAGTCCAATACATATTGCTTTAGTTTGGTGTAAAGTTTGAAACATAATTGCAAAGGTTGAAACTCTTGCAAGTGATGAATTCGCCACTGGATGGCACTGTTTCCCTTTATTACCAATGTCTTCCACTTCCAAGGCCTGCTGATTGCTTTTCGTAGCAAGAAAAGCAATCACTGTAATTAATACAATTAAATTCAAAGCAGTTACACAATTATTTAGCGTTATTTATTCTAACATATGATCAAATAAAATAAAACTTGACAACAAAGACATCACTTCTTTCAATGTACCCTGTTGTGTTGCTCTATACCTCATTTAAATCCTGCTAGACAAGACTTAATAAGGAACTATTATGATTTGTCGTAGTGTAAAGGTTGATGCTGTGCCAGCCTCCAGCAGCTAGAAGGTTGTTCTTGTTTTCTTTCATTATATCAAACGTTAGGCCTACTGTGTCTTGATCTGAAAAGGTCGCAGAACAAATTAATTTGTGCAAAACACTTTTGGTTCAACCAGAGGCATTTAAGCTGCGTCGTGCATATAATTAAATTCACTGAAGTAGACTTATCTAATTGAAAATAAATCTCTATTCAAATATTATCTAGGTTTATGTTCTCCACTCCACTCCTCACAAACCAATTCAACTGGTGTTTTAATGTCCTTAATGTCATCATTTCCCATGTAATTGGTTCTTGGGTGTTTTTTTTTCAATTAAACGTTTAGGTTGGGGGCATAGAACCGTCAAGAAGTGGACATAATATAAAGATTATCTCATGTTTCTTTATAGTTTTATGTATTTTCTTTATCTTTAAAAAAATAAACAAATAAAATGTATTCACATTACATCATTAGCTCATGAGCTGCGTGTTTTCTTTAATATTTTACAGTATAAGTTTGGATTGCTGAAGTGAGAGTCCCTGGTGAGCTGCTTCAGAAGTAACTGAATGCTGTGAACCAAGAAGGAAACCACCCTCTGTTTTATTGTCAGATATGTGTGATATGTGCTCGTAACAGATTTTTTTTAAAGAATATAATTGATTGTTAATTAGAATAACATTTATCGTTTGTGCTGCCTAGTGGATCTGCTCATAACCTTTAGTCCGCATCGACCACTGCGAGCTGACCTGCTACCTGATGATTGCTTGTCAATGTTAAATAAGGAACTCTAAATAAAGTTGTTTTTTGTAAATGGAAGTGTTGGTTTTTTTAAAGATTTTTTTTTTTAATCCTTTGCTCCCGTCTTTTGCTCATAACTGGTGGTTGGGTCCGGGACTTATTTCGTGTTTTTATTTTGTTTGCTATTAAGCCTGACAGACGGTCGGTCCTATACCTAATCCAGGACATTAACAGGGAGATGTTTATAAGGGGACCATTCATTATTCTATTATATATGGTCTTTATTTCCAAGGTACGGCCGATCAAATCTTGTCCGACTCTGTAATACATTCTCAATTGTTTTACCATGTGTGTGTAGGTCACTAATTGATGTGTTATCTTTAACACTAGATTATTTATATGGCTTTCTCATGATGAATGGAGCACTGCTTATTTAATTGAACCAGATGCACATGCAGTCATTGCTTAAATGACGAAGATGTAAAATCGCTAAAAGGGACAGAAAGCCAGTGTCATTGTTGTCATGCTGCGTACTTGTGTGTGTGCGTGTGCGTGTGTGTGCGTGTGCGTGCGTGCGTGTGCGTGTGCGTGTGTGCGAGTCAACCGCTCAGCACGCTCGGAGCGGCTGCCTGGAAGAAAAGAGTCCATGGATGTGTTTGTGGAATTGTGCTTCGGTGGCACAACTCCGATGTGAGGTCACGTCAGGCATTACTCATTAGCGGGGAATGCGTTGTAGCGGGTTTTTTAAGACACGGCGACCGACCGTGGACATCCGCACCGCTCACACAATGAATGAAGGACTTAGAAAGTCAGTCAAGTTGACTCGGCTGCACTGAACAATGCGAGCAGCATCAGTTTCGAGTCACATCAGCTAGATAGAGATAGCTGTTTTTAAAACGGATTAGAGAGAACGTCAGGGAGGGGGGGGGGGGGTCTGTAGTACGACTGTTGGACAGCATGTGTGTCTTTAGACGTTTGATTCAAAATATGGTTCAAAATAAGAAACTTCAACAATATTCACTTTTTTCCTTAATTCTTTTTTTTTTAATCACTTCATGTAAACTTCAATATAATCATGATTTTCATCCAGTGTGATCGTTTTAATTCAGTTTAAAACAACGTTTAGGGTCACCTGCAATGTTTTCCACGTAAAGATACTTGGATAAAGTCTACCAACATCATCAGAGCACATGAACAAATATACAACAATTATGAGCGGCATATTTACACTTGTACAGCCTCAAGCTCATGGAAATGATTCACAAAAACGTCCAATAGACTAATACTGACTAGAGTCGCCCCATTCTCTCCATGTTACATGAGATACTCCTATATGTATAAAGATCTAAGCCTACGATTACAATGCATTATTACACTGTTTTCCCAAAAAGGTCTATATCATGACATTTTTAATTGTGATGCCGATAATCAACAATGCCCCGATTGAAGGATTACATTGAACACACAACTAGCAGCCTATGATCGCCTTCCTAATTCACTTTTGATTGAGCATACGCTTTCTGTACATATTTACAAAAACTATTTAAACTAAACTCAAGCACTAAAATAAAAGCACGAAATACAGACTATGGAACTGTCAGCTATATAAACTCCAAGGTATTGCAAAAAAAAAAACACTTTGTTTTTTAGATCTCAGAAGGGTATGTGTAACCTATAAACACGAAGACGTCTTGAACTCCTCCGGGAGATCACTGTCCAGTTTACAGATCACCTTGTATATGGCCTTTTTCCAAGAGGGGTCTGAATCCTTGGCAGTGGATATAGCATTGTAGAATTCATGCAAGGTGATCTCAGCCACTTCCAGGAATCTGTCTGGGATCTGTACGGGGGGGGAAAACAAAAAAAACATAATTGTGATGAGCAATCGATTAGAATTTTGAATAAATTATTATTATTATTATTTTTTGTTTTTTTGTTTTTTTGTTTGTTAATGAGATATCATCATGACTTTTACTTTGAGTGTTAAATACATTGAACTTCTTTTTGCGACTCAACCCATCCGACGAAAAATGACTTGTGTTCTGCACGCATGGGATAAATGTAGTTTCTACACTAATCTTTTGTCTCTTTGACCCACGTTAAAGGATTAGCAAAACAAGAGACACCCCCCCCCCCCACACACACACACACACACACACACACACACACACACACACACACACACACACACACACACACACACACACACACACACACACACACACACACACACCCCCTTGCTGAGATTTCTATCTCATCCCCAATCCTGCTACAGACTCCGGTCCGGTCTCGGAGCAAGGCATGCCGGGAGGCCATCGGAGCCCCTTGTGCTTTCCCAGCCAATCCACCAAAACATGTTGGCATAAGTTATTTTTCTTTCCTCTCGGCTCTCCCCCTCACCCTCCCCCTCCCCTCCCTCACCCCCCCGTCCCCGTCCCCGTCCCTGTCCCCCCGTCCACACACACACACATACAAGCCGCCCTGGGAAAGGAATGTCTTGGTGGCAGCAAGGTACAGAGACAACGCTCCGTACCCCATCTCTCGTTCCCATCGCCCTGCGGTGGGCCCTCGTCCCTCAGAGTCCAGCGCGTTTGTCTCAGCATTCCGCATCAGTAGCAGTCCCAGCTCCGCTCAGGCGTGCCCCTACCCTCTAATCCTGAGTTGTTTCAGCGGGCTTCCTCTTCCCACAGCTCCAAAAAAAAAAAAAAAAAAAAGCCTCACTCTGGAGTTTAGATAATGGCTGAAAGAAAAAAGGGCTGCGAAACCTCGCCACAGGTGCAGGGGGCGGACGACGACGCCGTCAGGGTCAGAGGGAGGACGTGAGCTCTAGGGCCTAAGACAGAGAGAGGGGTCCCTGGATGCAAGGTGAAGCACCGACGCCTGCTTAGTGCTGTTAGGGACGATGACGCTGCCGGACGGGAGGGTGTCCCTCTGTGTTACTTGCGTGTCGTATGTCATGATTTCATCTTAAACACCGACACTTACAGTACGGGATTCTGCACAAGCTAGTATCATGTCAGATGAGACACGATGCACTTTAGACAGGAATTGAGGGATTGGGAGTTGAGTCTTGTGATTCATTATCATTATCAAATTGTGCAAATGGTATCACCCAGGGAATAGGGGTGTTAAAGATTAAAGATAAACTCTCTCTTTCCTCTACCGTTTGGCCACACATTGTGTGTGTTTGTATGCTTATATACGATGTATAGGCCCAGTCCTCAGTCAGTCATCACAAGAAGGAATACATGTGATCACAGAGGTCTAACAGTGAGGGCCACAGGCTGTCTGCCTGAATGCAGATGCTGACACCTCGGACACATCGTGGTGGAGCACAGAGAAGAAGGGCCTCCTTACCTGGAAGTCGTTAGCCTTGTTGTAGTGCATGTTGAGCGCCCGGAACAGCTCGGAGTCCCGCATCACGGACATGTCCTTGACGTTGTTGACGCCGTCCACGATGGCCTGCCTGGCAAACTTCTCCATCTGGATGTAGTAGAACTCCCGGAAGTTACTGAACCACTTGATCAGCTGGGAGGTGATGCAGCGGTTGAACTGGACATACAGACAGAGAGAGAGAGAGAGAGAGAGAGAGACAGACAGACAGACAGACAGAGAGAGAGAGAGATAAACAGAGTAAAGAGTGAGGACATGTTTTGACATTTATTATCCACTATTTTGGCATTTAGCAGACAATTGTAAGCTAATTGTAAGCAACTTCTAGTAGCTTAGGATGGAGGATGGAGGATCTATGTTTTACATAAATGTACTTAACTAATGAGCAGGTAAGCAGAGTTAGGCATCTTGCTCAAGGATGCCTGCCTGTTGACTGTGAACATTGGGGTTTGAACCCAGAACCTCAGGTGAGAGTCAAACCCCCTTGCCACTAGACCCCCCCCCCCCCCCCCCCCCATAGACAAGTAGTGCTGATACAAGTGATATGTTAAGGCTCACCTGTTGACAATACGTTTTACCGTCAAAGTCTCCTCAGTTAATAAAACGATAATATATGAAAAATAATTTTACTTTAACTTTTAAATTTTAAATTGAAATTTAAAAAATAATAATGGAGGGTACATTTAAATAAAAAAGATGAGGATCAGCAATGTGGATGACTTTGGCATCCGGACATGAAATCTTTAAACCCATCAAGAAAAAAAATAACATTAATGTATGTGTGTATGTGTGTGTGTGTGTGTGTGTGTGTGTGTGTGGGTGCGTGTGTGTGTGTGTGTGTGTGTGTGTGTGTGTGTGTGTGTGTGTGTGTGTGTGCGGTGTGTGTGTGTGTGTGTGTGTGTGTGTGTGTGTGTGTGGGTGCGTGCGTGCGTGCGTGCGTGCGTGCGTGTGTGTGTGTGTGTGTGTGTGTGCGGGTGTGTGTGTGTGTGTGTGTGTGTGTGTGTGTGTGTGTGTGTGCGGGTGTGCGGGTGTGTGTGTGTGTGTGTGTGTGTGTGTGTGTGTGTGTGTGTGTGCGGGTGTGTGTGGTGTGTGCGGGTGTGCGGGTGTCACTCTAATGCATGTCACTCCGCGCAGTGCTCAATTCCCTGATCTTTTCCCACCGATGTCCAGGGTGAAAAAAACATCTGTCGTGGCCGTGTGTTTCTAAACTCAGTCTTGACATTAGCCTTGTTATTCTATCTTCTCATCCAGAAGGACGGGGGGGGGGGGGGGGGGGGTGGGGGGGAGAGAGAGAGAGAGAGAGAGAGAGAGAGAGAGAGAGAGAGAGAGAGAGAGAGAGAGAGAGAGAGAGAGAGAGAGAGAGAGAGAGAGAGAGAGAGAGAGAGAGAGAGAGAGAGAGAGAGAGAAGTGCCTCAGGGCTGGGCAGGCATCAAAGACGTGTTCCTGTCTCTGGTGTCTCTGGGTGAGAGCGCGGCAGCAGCAGTAAGAGGACAGAAGGAAGAGCTTCCCTCTCACTGACCCGGGCTGATACGATGGAATCAGACACTGGGATTAGGCCCGTCTTTTGTCCACTGCCACTTCCCACCACCACAGGGTCGCAGGCAAGGAGGAGACGTCCGCATGGCGCGCCGGAGCCCTGCAACACCAACCGACACCGACCCGGCCGACACCGCCCTTCCCTTCCCATCCACCCCCCCCCCCCCCACCCTACCCCAACCCCACCCTAAACCCCCCCCGTGACCCCAGGCCCAAGGGGTCAGGGCGGATAGAGGTGTGGAGGCCTATACGTCGGCCCCAGGTCGACAGCCGCGGAAAGAGGATGGATGGGAGGAGGAGGGGAAGAGATAGGAGACAAAAAGGAGAGAAGAGAATAGGAGACGAGAGGAGAAGAGATACGAGGAGAAAAGGAGAGATGATAGGAGACGAGAGGAGAAGAGATTCGGGGAGAAAAGGTGAGAAGATAATAGGAGACGAGAGGAGAAGAAATACGAGGAGAATTGAAGAGAAGATGATAGGAGACGAGAGGAGAAGAGATACGAGGAGAAAAGGAGAGAATATGATAGGAGACGAGAGGAGAAGAGATACGAGGAGAAAAGGAGAGAATATGATAGGAGACAGGAGGAGAAGAGATACGAGGTGAAAAGGAGAGAAGATGATAGGAGACGAGAGGAGAAGAGATACGAGGATAATTGAAGAGAAGATGATAGGAAACGAGAGGAGAAGAGATACGAGGAGAGAAGGAGAGAATATGACAGGAGACATGAGGAGAAGAGATATGAGGAGAAAAGGAGAGAAGGAAACAGGAGAGGAGAGGAGAAGAGATACGAGGAGAAAAGGAAAGAAGATGATAGGAAACGAGAGGAGAAGAGATACGAGGAGAAAAGGAGAAAAGAGAATAGGAGACGAGAGGAGAAGAGATACGAGGAGAAAAGGAGAGAAGATGATAGGAGACGAGAGGAGAAGAGATACGAGGAGAAAAGGAGAGAAGATGATAGGAGACGAGAGGAGAAGAGATACAAGGAGAAAAGGAGAGAAGATGACAGGAGACGAGAGGAGAAGAGATACGAGGAGAAAAGGAGAGAAGATGATAGGAGACGAGAGAAGAGATACGAGGAGAAAAGGAGAGAAGATGATAGGAGACGAGAGGAGAAGAGATATGAGGAGAAAAGGAGAGAAGATGATAGGAGACGAGAGGAGAAGAAATACGAGGAGAAAAGGAGAGAAGATGACAGGAGAAGAGATACGAGGAGAAAAGGAGACAATATGATAGGAGACGAGAGGAGAAGAGATACGAGGAGAAAAGGAGAGAATATTATAGGAGACGAGAGGAGAAGAGATACGAGGAGAAAAGGGGAGAAGATGACAGGAGACGAGAGGAGAAGAGATACGAGGAGAAAAGGAGAGAATATTATAGGAGACGAGAGGAGAAGAGATACGAGGAGAAAAGGGGAGAAGATGACAGGAGACGAGAGGAGAAGAGATACGAGGAGAAAAGGAGAGAATATGATAGGAGACGAGAGGAGAAGAGATACGAGGAGAAAAGGAGAGAAGATGATAGGAGACGAGAGGAGAAGAGATACGAGGAGAAAAGGAGAGAAGATGATAGGAGACGAGAGGAGAAGAAATACGAGGAGAAAAGGAGAGAAGATGATAGGAGACGAGAGGAGAGCAAAGGTGAGGTGAGACGATGTAAGCTGAGGGAGAGAAGAAGAAGAAGAAGAAGAAGAAGAAGAAGAAGAAGAAGAAGAAGAAGAAGAAGAAGAAGAAGAAGAAGAACAAGAACAAGAAGAAGAAGAACAAGAACAAGAAGAAGAACAAGAACAAGAAAAAATTAAAGAATAGACGAACGAGCAAATGGCCAAGGTAGAAAACCCCCGAGACGGTGGTTGGAAAGGAAACTATAAGAAGAAAAAAAACCGAGCCTTGCGACAAGTGACCGCACGGAGGGGTAGGCAGACACAGGAACTAGACCTGAGGGCAAAAAGAACAGACCAGAGACCTAGTGGACAAAAAAAAAAACCTAAAGAAAAGAAAACACAGGATGTTGTGGTTTAGGGCCAGAGCTCACAGCTCACGGACGGGGGTGTGCAGCAGCAGCAGCAGCAGCAGCAGCAGCAGCACAAGTCTGAATGCCGCCTCAATGTTGACACTCAATGGCAATGCCTTGCCTACAGAGTCCTTTGTCATTTCATTTGCTGACTGGAGTGGTCTTTTTTTTTTAAAGAGAGAATGCCCCTCTATCACCCTCTGCACCCCCAGGACATACTAGCAGCTTAGTGCCTTTGTCAGGGTGAACCCTCCGTTCCTTTGTCCCTCTCCTCCGACACACTGCTGATTCTGTCCCCGCCGCGCGTCAACAAGTAGCCACCGAAGAGATAAACACCCCACTAGGAACGCTGGGTTTTCTGTGTCTGCGTGTGTGTGCGTGTGTACGTGTACATGTGTGTGTGTGTGTGTGTGTGTGTGTGTGTGTGTGTGCTTTAAACAATTGAAAATAATGGATATTGTGGACCAAAAAGTAACCTTCTATATCTTATTTTTAAGAACATTTATGTTAATGTTTTTAAAAAACATCGAAAAAGTCGATTTTCTTGTAATAGATACAAAAAACAACAGTATATTATATGACATATATTATGTGTAATATTATATATATATATATATATGTATGCAACACAGTTGGACTCAATGAAGACTCACCTTGACATCGGGGAAGTAGGTCTTCAGCACGTTGGAGCTGGGGTAGCGGGTGTAGAAGAACATCAGCTTTGCCTTCTTCAGATGGTTGGGATTCAGACCCTCCTGGATGTGCAACATGTGTGTTAAGGACGACAAGGGGGGGGGGGGCCGGGCGGACAGGCGCTGGCTACGGGGGGGGGGGGCAAAGTGATAGTAGAGTAGAGAGTATTGTGTTGCCTCAATCTTCAGCCCAAATTGAATTGCACTAAAGAACAGCTCGGGCATTAACTGAAGGGAGTCAATAATGACCCCCGAACATGTGCTTATTGGCACAACAGCATTACAAATTAAATTAAGGGGGATTTTTAATTAGAGAGTAAAGCACTTCATGGCCCGGCAGTAAGAGCGGGTTTGTTTTGAAATGTTTTGAAAGGAGGGAGTTGATTTACAGATATAATTAAGTTGTGTTTAGGACAACATATGTTGTACCCCCCCCCCCCACACACACCCTACTCCCCCTCCCCCCACCCCATCACTCCCACTGTTTTTTTTATAATAATTATACAAAAAATTAACTATTAAATCAAAATAAAATAAAAAAAGAGAAATGGCACTCAATGCATTTATTGTGGACTAATTATTTGTACGGCTTGTAACAATCCTTTAGACCTAGTATATAGTCAAATGTGTACCTGCAACGCAATTTTCTTTATTGGAAATATCAATAGATTGAATTCCGTCTCAAGTTTATGCCCCGTGGCAGTGAAGATGCTCGGCCCCTCTCTCTCCCTCTGTAGTCCACGAGCCCGCCTTAGGTCATAATATTTCCTTATCAGGTTACACCACACCATACATTTATTAGGCAGGCTACCTTTGAAGAAGGAAGTTGAAATTAAAGATTTATGTCGCCCTGTTCAAAGGGGGGGAAGCCCAGCTCTTTGCACGATAAAGATAAAGCGCATCCTCCGAGATTGTATTCATCTCAGAAGAACGACGCACAAAAAAAAACAGCCACAACAAAAAAATCAACACTATCTGTCAACACTTGGGATTATGTTGTGTGTACGTTGCTCATGGGTTTGAGGCACTTATTATTTAAACTCACTGAGCAGTGAGGAATATTACCCTGAACAACAACATGGGCTTTTAGTGGGTTGGTTTTGATTCTGTTCCCAATGTTATATTTATATATATATATTTATACTGTATATATATATATAAATATATATATATATTGTGATACTTTAAAGGTGTGTTTCTGTGATCTTCTGGGGTTTTTTATGGACGGAAGTGTCCGACAAACAAATGCTCAAGACAAGCGCTCAAGTGTGTGCTTCGGAGCCTCTCGTGTATGCCTCTCCCCTCACTGCACTCACAAGTGACCTTTTAGATGTGCCCCCATCACTCTGCTGCTGGAGAGATAGATCCTGCACCTTTTCAAGTCTGAAAAAAACACCACTACCTGGAACAGATACTGATGCTTTCTCTACCCTTTGAAAAATCTGCTTTTGTTCCTGGCAATTCTTATCAAAGCCTTGTATTCCTTTTTATTTGTCTTTCTCTGGACTTAGAGTCATTATGGGGCTCGGATTAAAGAAGATGCCCTAATTTTCTCTTAGAGTTAGTGAGATCAAAGAACAAATTCTCCTTGAAGCTGGTTACTGCTCGGGCTCCGCGGTGCAATGGACCTCAACAAGCTATTGTTCGAATGAAAGAGCAACAGTATCAATGTGGTAATTTCATATAATAACCAAGATAAAAATATAATAATATTCAACTTTAAGTAATACTATTATCTTTTTTCATGTTTTGAATGATCGACTAAAATCAATGCAAAAAAAGAAAAATGTGTAGACAAGAAATAATATTATCAAATCAAAAGGATATATTGAGGGACAGGTAGGGGTTCCGCTCGGCCATGCTCTGCAGATCGCCACACTCCATCTTGACGTGAGGGATACACAGGTTGTCCACCGGCCCCAGGGAGGAGGGCCGTGCGTGATGGCCCAGGTGGCCGGATGTTATCTTGGACCTCGTGGCCAGGGTGTCCCAGGGCATCTCCATCGCGTCCGGGGAGCTTCTTTCTAAGGAGGGGGGCATGCAGGAGAGACCCGAGAAGTTGGTGTGCGGCCCGTACTTGAGGAGATGCTCCAGGATCTGGCTGTCGTGAAGCGGGGAGCTGTAGTTGAATTGAAACGCCGGCTGGTGCAAAGGGTAGGGCCTCTGCACTGGGGTCGGGGGGACTGAGCTGAGAGGAGCCATTGCTGGCTTGCGGACCACCAGGGACAGAGCCTCGGTCTGGTCCTGTGGGCTTTGTGCGTCTGTGTTTTCATGGCACTCCAGAGACCTCTGATGACATGCCGTCGCCTCGGGGTCGAGTTGCTCCTGGGGGGCACAGAAACCCTGCTGGCTCTTCCTCTCTGCTGCGCCCACGCTGGTCTGAACGCCTGGGGATGGACACATGCTCTGCAGCGGGGAGAGATCCAGCCCTGAGGAGGGGACGTTCTTGAACACCTTATCCACACATTCGTTCACCACCCTGGAGAGCTCCTCCTTCAGGGTGTCCTGGAGGTTGTGGGTTTCGCTCAGGTGGAGCAGATAACCTTCTGCTGGTTTCGTTCTGTCCTTGGACTCTGGGCTCCCCCTGGCACGCCTCTTCTCAGACGTATTACCGTTGGGTAAATAGCTGGGCACTTTGCTCTGCGTCACATTGTCAGGCTCTGAACGTCCTCCTCTCTCATCGCGTTCATCCCGGTGAGAATCTTGGTTGTAGACCTGGAGGAATTTCTCTTGGAGCTGGCGCAAGAGCTTCTGCATGCTCTGGAGCTGCTCCTTCAGCTTGTGGCACTCCTCGTCTTTGGTGTGGTCAACGCTGCTGCCGCTGCCGCCACTTCCACCGCTGCTGCTGCCGCTGCCGTTGCCACCTGCACTGAGTCTTCTGTTTTCTAGGCCTTCGTCGCGGAGGCTGCGGTCTTGGTGCTGAGGCAACCTCTGCTTCCTTTTGTTCTCTCTGTACACCTCTCTCGCCTCCCTGCACTCTCTGCTCTCTCTGGCGTCCGTCTCAAGCTTTTCATGGTCCCCATGGAGCCTGCTGTTGGGGGAGCTGGCCATCACCCGTATGATGTTCTCCACCCTGGCTCTCTTGGCCTGTAAGTGATCGTTCACGGGGCGCTCCGTCTCTGGGCTGGCCGCGGCGGCGGGGCGGAAGCTCGGGGAGCCAACGTCAGCCAGGCTGTCCTTCGACGAGACACTGCTCCGGTCCTCGGGGACGGCGGCAGGGCCGGACACAGCCGAAGGGCCGAGGTAGAAGTGGCTTTCATCTAACACCCTTTTATGGTGGAGGGTCTTCCTCAGAAGCTGTGAGATGATGGGGCTGGGGCCGTACGAGGCCAGGGGCTCGTCATACGCGTTTCTTCGGAAACACGGCAACATGAGCTCGGGTTTGACGTCGTCTGGACAGCCCTGGCTTGGGTTGTGCATGTTCTGCTCAGAAAGGCTAAGGTTCATGCTCAAAGGGAACACGGCGTAAAATAGGAGCTTGAGATGACCAAAAATCACAAAATGGGCAAAATGATCTGAAAAGTTCAAAAATAAAAAGGAGCATAATTTTAGACCCATAATAGAAACACCCAATACATTACAATAAACATGGGTACAACCAAACTATATGTATGAATCAAATGATTTATTTTACAGTGGTCCCTAAGTAGTCAGTAGTATAGTAGCAAGTAAGTACTTATGACTAAATGAGTACAACATGATATTTATGGTATCCGTAAAAGAAAAAAAATTGTTTGTGCAATATTGATCTTAATTAAGCAAATAGTGTACGTTGACTATGCCAGTTTGTCCAGGCCAAGTGGCTGCCAGCTATCTATTGAGTTGAAGGCCAAGGAGCTGTTCAGGGAGTTGTCTGTTTAGTCGTTTTCGGCAGGTGTTGGCCTTGAAGACTCAGAGGCCAGTCTATATACCCTTCGGGGTTACAGGGTTTTGTTTAGACTTCCCCCATAGAGTAAATTTGATGTGACTGTGTTGTACTGTGGTTCTCTCTCTCTCTATCCATCATACTTTGTGCTAAACTCTCAAGTAATTATTGGATTCTAAAACAAATCCTATAAGTACATTTTTTTACATACACACTAAAAAGGGCATATTCACCATATCACCATTAAATGTCATATTTCCATATTTAAATGTTGTATAATATCACAAAATGTGTCACATCTCTCTTTGCACGTTGTGTTAATTTGATTTATAACATAGGGAATACATACATTGTTAACTTTGAATTATGAGGACCTTTTTTTAAATGGAAATTCAGTCAATTTCAACAACATTTTCAACAATTTGCCATATTTACAATGAGTAAAACATTTTGACTAATAACAATAATATATGAATTTATATTTTAGTTTTATCTTGAGTTCAAAGCACACATGATAACTGTTATTTACTGGTATGTTATACTCTCATATATTGTATTCATAAAATAGGCTCCAAAGTGACTATAATGTTTAACACAACCAAAATAAATCTAGTTTATCATCAAAGCTAGTGTCACTTTGTTTTTAATAATTGATCAAAAAATATATAGGAACACAAGCAGGCTTTAAGCTTTACAGAACATGATGTACACATATAATGTGCAAATAGTATGAAGTATTTATCGTTCAGGTCATGCCGATGTCTCTAATTTTGAATGTAATACATCCTTTTAATAATTATTCACTGAATATACATTTGCTGATTTTTATATTTACCAAAAAATGTCTCAAAAGTAGGCCTCATACATACATCAAGAATAAGGTCAACGTTTTAGCTTGTGCGTGACAATACAAACAACGACACAAGCACGCCAACATCACGACATCAGATTCTTGAAACATAAAATATCTGTTATTGCAATTACAATTTAAATGACTTTGTTTCCAAGTTTGCACCAGAACTGCGTCGTTGTGTATACAAAAAAAAAAGAAGCGAACCTACCTGTTGGAGGGGTGAGAGCCGCCGTGCCCGTAGCCTGCACAGAAAGTGAGGTGAGGGAATAAGTGCAGGAGAGTCGGTAGATAAAACAAACTAGGGGCGTGGTCATCCAGACGCAGGCAGGCAGGCCGGAGGCGAACGTGTAACCCTGCCCAGACCCATGATGCGGGGTGAACGTGGGTACGTCTGGAAAGCATTGCAACGAGGACTTTGACTTTGGCATGCTATAACTGATTTATAAGAATAAATAAAAAGAGTTTTTTGGGGGGAAGAGTCTAGTGGTGGTGAAAGTGTATCTTTGGGTGGATAAGCTTCGAGGGTAGCTTCGAAAGGGGGGGGGAGATAGATGGACGCTGCTGGTTCAAGGTCGAAAGATGAGCTCAAGGTAAATAAAGTTTGTGAATAAGTGAACGAGGAGCCTAAAATAGATAGATATATCTGAATTGAGAAGACGAGTTAATCATGTCCCATTCAGGAATGCTGCGAGATGTTTATGATGATTATGGTCACGTCGTGTCGCGTCGTGATGCTCAGTGATGGATTGATTGACTGACAAAGTAAAAGGAGACGATATGAGATATCACTGCGATATGAGATATCACTGTCACTCTATGGATGCCAATTTAGTTTACATCATTTTATTCATCATTCATTTTCAGCCAATTTGAAATACGTAGTTAATAATAATAATCATAATCATAATCCTAATTATAATAATAATATCTTTATTTTATAGAGTGCATTTCCTGACTCTTAAAGACACTTACCAGTATTAACATAATGTGATAGATGAATACATTTCAGAGGAAAACCACAGGTTAAAGACATCAAACACAACACTTTTACATTCATTCGACTGTATTTTACCCCTTTTAATCTATTTAAATTCCGTTGAATTTCCAGTTAGCAAGTCTCCGTGTAAACCATATCTGGTTTATATATTTTATATACACGACATATAGTGTATTCTATACTATTATTTTCTAATATATCCCAATATCTTGTTTGTGCTCTTTCAAGGGACAGGTGCGCTGACTTTAAAGACACCCCCCTCCAGTGAGCGCACATGGTTTGTCCCACACCGCGTCATCAGCCCCGACGTGTGTCCGCAGCCTTCATCCCCACTGACAGGTCGCTGTCACACAGCCACCATGTTCTCCCGTTCCCGGTGTCTCTCCAGGAATCTCGGCCGTTCCCTCTCCACCCTCCGCCAGGTAGGCTACAAGATGGGGGGGATGTCGCTAATGTTTTTCTCCCGAGGTTTGCACGACTCGAGGAACGGTACTCCAGGGGCCGAAGAAGGCCCTTCCGTGTGTTGTGTTAGCTAGCATGCTATAGGCCACGAACAGGCCGTAACACTGTGAGCCAAGGGCAAAAGTGTGACTCCTTATCACTTAAGTCTTTATCTACCGTTATATTCCCGGTTAAAGCAAGGTTATTGCTTTGGGTGTTTTGACGTTAACATGGTCAGTGCTGTTTTTACGTAGCTACCAGACCGCGGTTATAACTATAAACCACGATATTTGGACAACCGCTGCATCTAGTTAGCAGACATGTTGCTGCAATTCAGCTATGTGGCTACACCCATGATGGCTACATGTTGTGCTAGCTCGGGTTAGCTCGCCGAGGTCATTCTGAAATTGCTTCAGATACTATTCTCCCTTATGCTGTCATCATAGTTATTCATTTGCATCCATACGCGCTTAAACGTTGTTAAGTGCTTCCCTTGTTACCTTGGCGTGATTTTGAGACGTTTGTGAGTCCTGTTCTGAAGTCAGTGGATATGCCCTCATGATCAAGACACAGCTAGGCCCAGCTCTGCAGGGTTTTCACGTGAAAACGACCGATCTACAGTTCAAATAGTATGCAAAACTACAGTCTTACTCGACATATCTTTTTTTAAACGCTACTGCATCTGCAAAAGGTCATTCTGTGCACCACAGGCGTGCCCTTTGACCTTTTGTTATGTGATATTGTTTAGGACACCTTGCATTTAGAACAAGGACACACTCACATTTTTGTCGAATGTGTGGCATTCAAAAGACATGTATGTAATGGACATGAATGGACTGTTTCTAACTTCTTTACATGCACTTCTGACTTATTTTTACAGGGAAATCAAGGGTTGGCTCGACGGGCAACCGCAGGTATTGTTGACGTGTCCTAAGCTGTAGTTAAAATGCATTATTGTATTACAGCCAAGTTTACCCTGGAACCGCTAAATGCCAACCATGTGTTTTTGTTCTGTTTTTGTCTAGCGTTGTCAGCGAGCCACGCCATCACTCTAAACAATGTGTAAGTATCACATCAGTATGTATTTGTATTGGTATGTTGTAGTTTTTCCATGCACATCTACAAATAACAATGTGTCCAGTCTAGGAGCAAATGGAAATAAAATGAGTCACGTTGCCGGCATTCCCACGATTTAGCGCGGTGGGTTTGCTGACTGACCAATGAAATAGCCACCAATATCACACATTCCAATCGAAGTTGGGAGGTGTAGTTCATTATTCTGTTCCTGCCCCCTCTAACCGTGCTCGCCACCAAGTTTTAGCGAATATAAGTGGCTTGCAAAATAATCACAAGATGACAATCTGACCTCCTTGCTCACATGGCTGCAGCGAGCAGCAACCTGAAGCCGTATGTCTGTTGCAGCAGTAGAGACGTGTAGGTGTTTATGTACATGCTAACGTGATGCTGGCGATGCACCGGCTCATCTAAAATCAAAACACAACACAACACAAACTCCAGGGTGTATATTTCACCTGAAGAAAGACTAATGAATGCTGCGCTTCTTGGCACTTAATATCAACATGGGGATTTTTCCATGTGTGACATTGTTATGATTCTCCCTTTTTTATTTTTTAAATGGGTTCCTATTATGTACAACACATGGGTTCAAATTTTTAAGCAGGAGTCTCGGGACGCTGTGATACCTGAACATTAGTGGCGGCTGCCAATGCATTTCTTCCATTACCCTGTGTGTCTGTCAGTGTTAAACCCCGGAACTGGAGTAGCTTAAGCGGGAAGAAACCCGGAACGGTTTGCATACTTTTGCTTTGAGGCAAAAAGGAATGTCCTCAGATTCTCATTAAAGCTGGTCTGGACAATTGATGTCCAGGAGACCAAGCTACCACAGATATGGCGGTTATATATTTGCGATTATTTTGTTGTTATGTTACTGCTGCTGGGAGAAGTTTGTTACATACTACTAATATATGTTCAGATTCAATGTTTTAGCTGATGTATTATAAAATCGCTTTGTTAAATCTGGAAACATTTCTCTACATTTACCATTGAGCTGTATATAATTCAGCTTACCAGATGCGATTTTTGCCTTGCCACCCTTGTCATGTAGAAGGTTGAATGCAGGTTGCGTCTTGAATTTGTATGTAGTATCAACTATGTCTATGCATGTAGACTGGTGTCTCACCTCATACAAGGCCAAGCTATCTAAAGTGAGCCTTATTCAAAATGTCTTGTCGTGGACAAAATCAATCATTCCCAATTTTTTTTTTTTATCTTTTAGCAGTGGCGTTCCCCGGTCAAGCGTTTTCCAGATCCAATACTTTAGGACATCTGTAGCCCACCGTATGTATCTACTTTTAGATTTGATGAATGTTTTCTATATATTACAGTATTTTAGTTATATTTTGTTACACATGGCCGCTGTGTGTGTTTGTGGGGTTGTTAATCTGGTATTTTCATGTCTCTGATGATTCTTTAGGGAATGAAGTTATCACAGTCAACACTCCTGCATTTGCAGAATCTGTCACAGAGGGGGATGTGAGGTGGGAGAAAGGTAGGTGAACATGTGTATGGTTCTAAATGCAAGAAGGTGTTCTATATGTTCAGACCCTTGTGCAGAATAGTTCTAACTGCATCTTTTAGCTTTAATTTAGACTGTTATTCTGTTTTTGTTCCCCCCCCCCCCCCTGTACAGCTGTTGGAGACACCGTTAATGAGGATGAGGTGGTTTGTGAAATCGAGACTGATAAGGTATTGCTGATTTTATTGGTATTATGTGTTACTATGTTAGTAGTCGTTTTAATAGTTTATTGCTGTGGTTTGTAACCCATGAAAATTTAATAATAATGTTACAATACTGCTGATAATACAACTCGGATGAATTCAGTTTTTATCACTTGCTGTAGACATTTGTATCATCTGAACACTTTTAACATACTTTTACATTGCAAGACCAGAACCACCGATGGCTGTTTTTAATTCTTTCATTTTCTGCCAGACATCAGTGCAGGTTCCCTCCCCTTCCTCTGGAGTGATTGAAGAGCTGCTGGTCCCCGATGGCGAAAGAGTGGAAGGGGGGATGCCTCTCTTCAAGCTGCGGAAAGGAGGTCCGTAACAGGAACTGGATTTCATTGTGTGATAAACAAAAGCTGTTGTTGGTGTTTTAGTTTCATATTCATTTGCATTTCCTTACCTGTGTCTGTGTTGTGTCCGGCCCTAGCTGGTACTCCCAAAGGTGCTGCAGCCCCTCAAGCTGCAGCGGCACCTCCACCACCCGCTGCCGCCGCCGCCGCTGCTGCCCCTCCCTCCTCGACCATGGGTCCCATCCCCACCAGCATGCCCCCGGTCCCCCCGGTGCCAACTCGTGCCATGGCCTCCAAGCCAGGTCAGTCGGGCTGCAAGCCGAGGAGTGGGTGTGGGTGTGTGAGAGATCTGGGGAGCTAAAGTACGACCTGGCCTGTTTTGCAGTTTCAGCCATCAAGCCCACCGCCGCTCCCGTTGCCTCCCAGGTGGCGGGAGGAGCCAAGGCAGCCAGGACGGAGAGCAGGGTACGTCTCCATTGTCCACCACTAATTAGAACACTCGTAACATGGTGACAGACGGACGACAGGCCCACTTGACATTGGTTTGTGTTAACACGCGCTGCGCTCCTCTCTGTCTCTGTCTCTGTGTGTGTGTGTGTGTGTGGGTGTGGGTGTGTGTGGGTGTGGGTGTGGGTGTGGGTGTGGGTGGTTATTTCATTTTTTTTTTAGGTGAAGATGAACCGCATGAGGCTGAGGATTTCCCAGAGACTCAAGGAGGCCCAGAACACCTGCGCCATGTTGACCACGTTCAATGAGATAGACATGAGGTTGGAGCATTTTTACAATCAAAACCTCAAGGCCACAAATGCACAGCGGCAAACATTCCTGCTGTATGAACCGGATTTAGATTGTTAACCAGCATTTTCTTTCACAACTTCATATTTTCAAGTGATTTGGCAACCATCATTTCCATAACATGTCTTATATATATTTTTTACAATAAGGGGGATTTTTGTCAATGTTGATATTGCTGGTGGTCTAATGTACATTGGTTAACATGTAGATCCACACAAGGGAGACAGAAGTTGGGTGATTTCAGGTGCTGTAAGTGCATAAATGTCTTGCACAAATGGTTATAGATTGGAATCTGCACAATAGAGAAAGCTTTTGGAAAGCGGATAGCCTCTTAAACATTGGAATGTAAATATTTGGTCCTAATTTTGTCTAAAAGGAAGATAAGAATTTTTAAAACGGTCTTTATTAATTTACAAGGAAATGTTGTTGTCCGCACGGCCCCTCCTCCCCCGCTTGAAGAGGACACTTTGAGGGTTCCTCTCCCCCTCGCAAATGTGCGGTGTCGGCTTTCGGCTATTCAGGGTTTTCTGTGCGTCTTAATTGGATTGACATTGACGGTGCAGAGGAAGACTTCCCAGGCCCGGGCTCATCTGGAGCCAAAGGAGCGCAGTACAGCAGGAGGCAGGAGCATCTGCAACGTGGGGGGGGGGGGATGGGGGTGATGAGGCGGCCCACAGAGACCTGCGCTCTGAGTGCAAGGGCCGCCTAACCGATATGGGCTTTACAGATTTACAGGCCCTCGAAAGTGAAGATTTTTATCGCTTCTCTCCTTTCTCGGAGAGTGCGTGTCTTGGGAGGGGCTTAATCGTGTTAGCGGAGAAACCCTAGAGCTTCTACAGGGTTACGGGCAGGAAAACAAACAATTAAAACGGGAGATACAAGGGGAAAAATGAGGGATATTGAAACGATTAGCTGCCTGAATGTCAATGGCGCTAATTCACTGGGACCTGTAACATATTTCGTAAGCTGACAAAAAACTTTTCTGTTTTCTGTGTATTTTGTAGTATTTTACACATTTTTAGGTTACTGGAAACACTTTTTTTCTACAGCCTAACGGTATTACAACTTTACAATAACCAACATTTTTCCCCAAAAATACAAATAACCTGGTTAGGGACAATTTCACTCAAAATTGCGTTTTAACATAAAATATCTGTTTCTTTTGGTCGAGTGAAAAGGTCAGCTGTTTTATGACTAGCGTATTTAGCAAACAAAATTTTTTTTGGTAATTATTTAAAGAAAAAAAAAATGTGCCTAATGTCCTGCTTCCCACATGTCTTGGCTTTTTCAATTGAAAGAAGACATTTCAATACCAATTAAGGCCTTATTTTACAATGAATGACTTCAGTGTCTTTTAAGACTTTCAAAAGGTCCCCGGAAACTCGGTCCATTTGACCAGTTTTGATGTTCCAAAGGAGAAACCACACTGACTGGAAGTATGATCCTCTTCACAGCAATATCTCCCAGATGAGGACGACCTACAAGGACGGCTTCCTGAAAAAGCACAACGTCAAATTGGGCTTCATGTCTGCGTTCGTAAAGGCCGCCGCATACGCCCTGGTCGAACAGCCCTCCGTCAATGCAGGTACACGGCATCCACAAAACAAACGGCACTTCAGTTTGATTAGTTGTTTCTTGAGGTTTGGTGGGGAGCTCTGTTTTGTTTGCAGCCTCACTAGTAAGTCTTTGGATAGACGTGTCTGCTGAATGACAGTTGGGTAAATGAAAACCAAAAACACCCTTTTTGTTGCGTCTGTCCTAGCGTGCCTTTTCACACCTCAGACGAGATCTCATTATCTTTTGGTGTTAAAACCGCAGCCTCGAGTGCAGGCATCACCTTGTCCTATTTAGGCTAACCACAAAGCATAGCGGGCCCCTTCTTCACTGCCTGTCTTACAAGCCACACGCACACACACACACACACGGATGTGTTTTTAGAGGAACTGAGTTTTTGTGGCTGCATTAGGGTACTTAAATCGACATGCCATTTTTCTCCTCAGTGATCGATGACTCAACCAAAGAGATCGTTTACAGGGACTACGTGGACATCAGCGTGGCCGTTTCCACACCCAAGGTACGGCCGATGAGTCCTCCTTGACCCACGGGGTGTTTGGAGTGTCTTTCCTTCTCACCCACGGTGTGACGCTGATGCTCTCGCTCTCGCTCTCCAGGGTCTAGTGGTCCCAGTCATCCGGGGAGCTGAGGGAATGAACTTTGCCGATATCGAGAAGACAATCAACATGCTGGGAGAAAAGGTCATTAGCATAATATATATTTATTTTGTTTATTTACTTTTGTAGTTAAAAAAAAAAAAAGTGGACTTCCGATTATTGCGCTATTTAATATTTCCCCTTTCATTGATTTGGCGTGTGTTTCACAGTGAATTCAGATGTATTTATTTCTTTCGGATTGACCGTCTAGGCCCGTAAGAACGAGCTGGCGGTGGAAGACATGGATGGAGGCACCTTCACCATCAGCAACGGTGGGGTGTTTGGGTCCATGTTCGGCACGCCCATCATCAACCCGCCCCAGTCTGCCATTCTGGGCATGCACGGCATCTTCGACAGGCCTGTTGCGATCGAGGGAAAGGTTTGTTATTAAACTCCCCCTTTTATTTATTTATTTATTTATTATATATATATATTATATTATATATATATATATATATATATATATATAAAATTCTCTTTTTTATTTTTATTACAATTTTTTTTTAAACATGCACCTAAAACTTAGTTTTTAGCGTTGGAGGCCGTAGATGTGAGCTGGCCTGATCTCTTATTATTTGATTCGATCTATTCCAGGTGGAGATCCGTCCGATGATGTACGTGGCCCTGACGTACGACCACCGCCTGGTCGACGGAAGAGAGGCGGTCACCTTCCTGCGAAAAATCAAGACGGTGGTGGAGGACCCCAGGATCCTGCTTCTGGACATGTAGGACCCAGTGGGTCTCCAGCCACTTGGGAAGCCTCCGCCGCCAAAACCACCACACCACCACTACCGCCACCACTCGACACAAGCGGTTGCACTACCATCCTGACCATGACTATCCTTCCTTTGACTACAGTTGATATATAATCGTGTTGGTTGACGGGGGAAAGAGGCCGGGGGAAACGCTATTATGAGGGGAATATATATATATATATAAATATAGGAGATGCACACGGAATGTTGGTAGAGGAGGGTTTGACTGGGGAAGATGAGGGTGCTGCTCTGAAGGCTTGGAGGGGGAATTCCTGCGCTACTGCTCTATAGATCAAAGGGTATACAGTATAACTCATTTGCCATTTTCTACATGTATGAAATTATTTTAACATTGTGTTTGGGGTGGCATGTGTAGCCGAGTTGCATATTATTGTTTAGTTTTGGTGGGCGGGAAGTAAATGAAAATGAAACACCAAAAAGTGTCTCAAATAAAAACATTTCCTGTGGGCGTTTTTTGTCATCCGGTGTGCGTGAGCGCTGCTTGATTTATGCTGCATATAAGAACTATTTAAAATACTTTTAAAGAATAAAACATGAGCTCTATTACCTGACTGTTTCAAAACGCACAGAATGTACAGTGATTAAGGCCGTATTTGTATTGTAAAATGCAATCCATACGTGTGACATTAAAATGTACTGTATGTAAATTGCTGAATTACTTATTCAGGCCTATACCTGCCTTCTCAAGTCACTATTGTTTAGAACCATGAATAAAACATTTACTTTCATATAAAGTTAATGGCAGCCTTATTAAAATGACACACAATGAGGTATTTTTATTGCCTAATGCCCTTGTCTGACAATAACTTTTGCCTTTGACATGGTTGAAAGTCTTCACTTTTATAAGATGCATCATTGTTCATGCGTGTTGATAAAATAATTAAGTGGATATGCATGAATATACAGTATCATTGTGTCAAAATACAACAAAGTTGTCTTCATGTTCCATGTCAAGAGGCCAACGTCTCCTTCATATATAGAAGTCATGTGTTGCTCTGTTTAGCTGTGATAGCGTCCGCGTTTATCACTTGGAAGCACAAAAAAGAGAACGCAGCAAGAGTTTGCATCCAGTGTGGCCACACGAGGGCGCCAGAGTGCAGGACGTGTTCCGCAGCGGCGGTGACGCCAGCCGTTCTTATCCATGGCGCTAGCAGCCGAGGGCCTTCCAGGAAACACCACTGAAGAAGGGGTGACACTTGATGTCACTCACACCGCCGCCCCCCGAACCTAACCGGTAGCCAGCATCAAACTGGAGTAACTGTTGAGATTGGAGATACACAATACAGCGTGGTTACTGAAGGTAAACTGTGGGTGTGTGTGTGTGTGTGTGTGTGTGTGTGTGTGTGTGTGTTGTAAATGTGTACCTCAGTTAGGAGGGAGGCAGCTGCGGTGCTTAGGTGGTCTGGAATCAGCAGCTGGGTGTGTGAGTGTATTCCGGCAGGATGCAGCTGCCACAGTGGCTATAAAAAGAGAACACAACAGCTTGCATGAGTTTTCAAGTGTAACGTCCTTGCTCACATTGAACAATGCTAACATTAAACGTGCCACTTGTAGACCCATGTAGGCTAATATTGAATTGCGTAAAGCTGTCTCTTACCATTCCAGTCAGCAGTTCAAACAGCAATGCTCCCAAACTCCACCAGTCAGAGGCCTCTGTAATCTTTGACACCCCTCCAATTTCTTAAAAATAAATTAAAAAAAGTTACATTTTCTTTAAATTACCAGTTGTTTAATACAGATCTTGCCACTAGGTGGCATCCTTTCTCAACCCACAAGGTTAAGTGAGAGGGTACGTTTTACCTGGAGCGCAGTACATCTGCTCCACTGCTTGGGAGCTGATCTCTGACTGAACCTCACTCCACTGGCCAAAGAAAGAAAGAGACACTTTTCCTAGGAAGACACAGGATCTCACGTTAAATCATAATAATGAAGGTTTGGGTTTTCACTCCAGTGAGAAAGGCTGACATGACTCACCATTGCTGGTAAGGAGGACGTTTCTGGGGTTGAGGTCCCTACACAGGATACCTTGCTGGTGCAAACTCTCCAGAGCGAGCAGGATCTGCGCACCCCACACACGGACCTCTTTCTCGGGGAGCCCCCAGAAGACCTGCCTAGCTGTTTCTTTGGTCTTGGAGGACTCCTGGGGGAAACGAGGTAGGTGGCACCAGCCATCCACCTCAATGACCTGGTCTTCCTCCTGCCCCTCTGATCCCTCTGATTTCAAGAAAGCGTCCATGTCACCTCTCCGACTTTGGGTCACTGTCCAGGGAGTGCTGAACAGCGATCCTGCCCTCGGCTGGCCTTCCTTGCCCCCCGGACTGACCAGCTCCCAGGCTTCCTCCACTACCTCTTGGCTTTTCACCCCAGAGAGGGCCATGGAGATCACCGGATGTGTGCCCTGTTTCCCAGCATTACCCTGGCAAAGTGGGGAGGCGGAGGGACTCACCGAATCCATGAACTCTGAGAACACCGCTCTGTCTGTGCTTTTAACCACCACCATGGCAGTTTGTTCCTCCGTGGTAGGACTCCGGCTCTCCCGCTCCACGGGGCTCCTCCGTTGCGCTGTGTCGACCAGCAGCGAGCACTCGGTATTCTCCGGGGTCTCTCCACTGCGAACAGACCCCTGGTGGAAGCCATTGGCCACCCAGGACGCCATGCCAGAGATCTGGGTTTGGCAATGCGGGGCAAGATGTAAAATGGCAGGAGAGGTCAGGGGTGCAGATGGTTCGCTAGTACTGTCTAAATGGGCGTCCGGTACGGCGTACGGGTTTGCGCCCTGTCCAATGAGCGCGGGGTCCATGGAATGCCACGCAGCCTCGAAGTCCGAGCTGCATTCCACGAGTCCCACGCCGGCAGCTTTCCCGTGGGCGTCGGACATGACGTCGAGGGCGTGGTTGACGCGAGCGCAGGCGAGCGGAAGCGCAGGCTTTTCCTGAGTTTTCAAGGGGTGTAAGCACAGGCTGGGGGCCGGCGGATGGATGTGGGGCTTGGTCGGAGTCTTCACGGGACCCGGGAGCGAGGAGGGTCGCTCTAGCCGGGTGAGAAGCGGCGCGCGGGAGGATCGCTTGTTCTGCAGGCAGCCCGTCTCCTCGATGTAGGCGTGGGTGCCGCAGGCATCCAGCCGTTGCAGAGTCTCGTCCCAGGTGGTCGGGGACAAGACGGGGCCCTCGTCGCCGGCTGCTATGCGGGAACCGCCGGTGCCCGAGCCGTCGATGGTGTTGTGATGGTTCTTAGTGCAGATGGATGGAGATGTGTAGCTGTGCTTCATCTTGATCCTGGGCTGGCCGGGACTGAAACATTCTGGGTGCTCTTTGGCTCTTTCACTCCTCACTTTGTGTAGCTTGGAAAAGAGCCTCCCCCCTGTGAGAGGGAGCACAATCAGTAATCAACTTCCTACCACTGACTTTCACAGTGGTTGAGGTGACCAATAGTGTTAATATTGTTGTTTTATATATTACATAAACAATGTAAATGCTCATAAATGTATGATTTAAGGATTAGGTGATGGTGGAGCTAATACATCACCCCCATGTGGCAGTGCCAGCGCCGGGGCTTCACCTTGAAGGTGTTCCAGGTGCAGGTACACGGCGTCCTCGCTGACGTAGTACCTCAGCAGCTTCACCATGTAGGGGACCCCCTGGGGTATGATGGTGGGCTGGTCCCTGCTCTCCCAGCTCGACTTCACCAGGCTCTGTACAGGTGGACATGCACGGGTGACTTGTACCTCCACCTTCACTATGCGTGTCTCACGGTCTGCGTGCATGCGTGCAGGCAGTGGTTTAATGTCAAGTTGCACACCATGGAGACTGTTGTTGTGTAAGTAAATGTAATTTGGGTCAAATTAACTTAACTTAATGAGATTCTGTGAAGTAAATTGGGCTAACTTGATTGTAAAGCTACAAACAATGGTGTAACTCCTATCATTGAAGTTCCTTACTGTTCCTTACTGTAGGCAGTACTGTAGTACTGAGGCAGGGTGGGAATACTAACATCTCTGAGCAATCCGGGAATTCCACAGCCAAATTAAGGGGAAGTTGACTCGTATCTCCCGGATATGATTGTCTGGGGGGGTTTCTGGGTTTATCACATGACCATAGTGGGCGGGGCATTCTTTCACCTTGTTCCTTCAACATGCCTATTCCTATTGTACTTTACATCCACTGCCAAATCGACATCTGTCGTAATTAACAATCAACAGAATCTCAGTATGATTTGTACGGTATACAAAGGGGGAACAACAGGTCAGCTATTGCTTAAATGTCTGCTTTTTGAGAGACTGGTCTACTACTTCTTATCTTTTCTATAGTGCTGTTGGGTTGACTGACTCGCTGAGATGGCTTGAGCTTTTAGTCAGATCAATAGCGAGGGAGGGGGGGGGGGAGAGATGGAGAGAGACCCGGAGTAGCAGGAAGGAGATCGCTTGCCATTGACCCACGGATAGTATGGGATAGTATGTCACAGAAGCCGGGTGTCTGGCTCTCTGCCAGAAAACACCACCTCAATGACTTTCACCCCAGACAGCGTATATAGTGGTTGTTTAATGGATCCATGTGTGTGTGTGCTACATCTCTCTATATATACTGACATGCTATAGTTTGGACGAAGAACAGCTTGTTTTAAATATCAGGACCAAAAAGAAAACTCACCTTAACAACAAATGTCTCCTTATTGACCATGCTTTGGACAACCATGACCTGTAGAAATATAGTATAGTATATATATAGTATATATAATATACAGTATATATCTTTTTTTAAACACCTTCATCTTTACTGGATTGAAACTAAACTATGGATACGAAATGGAATCAGAAACTGTGGTTGATACAAGATACAAGATATTTGTATTGGCCATTTGTAACAAGTACATTAGAATGCTTACTCCCCATTCCCTCCCACTGTATAGCACTAACCCATATACAAAACAATACCATACAAATAAAGATAATATATACAATACAAATAAAGAAAAAAAGAGCAGCAAAGTGACTGTTAAATGATATGTACATGTGTTGAATGTACACATTTTTACAAAATCTTTAAAAGCATTTTAAAGTGCCAGTAGTGCAGCAGCATCATGAACACAGTGCAGTACCGTGCAGTAACTGTGATGAGTCCAGAAAGTCCAGCAAAGTATGTCAGTGGTAATGTTAATGACAACGTATGAAGTGAAAGTGAAAGTGAAAGTGGCAGTGCTCCTGGCAGTTCAGTCGGTGCACTGCCTGATTAATGGTTAATGACCTCACCTTGTCCACCACTCCAACCACCTTACACATGTCAAGATCTTCTACAGGGGAACTCAAGTGTCTGATTGGTCGGAAACGCAGGCTGCTGTAACCCTGGTGGAAGTTAAAGGTGTGAGTTATGTTGACAACTATTCCTTCATTCATGTGTTCATTATCCATGCGGTTGCTTCATTTAGAAAGCTAGAAGCCAACAAGAAGCAGGACAGCGAGAGAGAATTCGCGGGCCCGTATACACTCAAATTTGTCTAATTTGAAACCAAAACAGTTACACTCTTTAACAGCGTGAAAGGAACTGAGATAGGCCGAGGTGAAACCAAATGGGGCCAATGAAGAACCAATGTCCACTCCAGGTCCAGAAGAGCACCGATGGACTATAGTGAACGACTGTCCTAAATACACAATATAATGTACGTCATAAAGGAACCACTGTCTTACCTCCAAGCTTCCTTTCCCGAGGTTGTCCTGTAGGTGGGATATGAATATCTCTTCTGCCCTTTTCAGATACTGGGTTGTCTTTCGTTTTACAGCCTCTCGTCTGTCTTTATTTGGGTCCACTGGAAGAGAGACAGTCGAGACGGATCAAGACCTGAGTTGTTGCCGACGCGTACAGACAGACACACACAAGCAGCTCTCTCTTTCTCAACTTTAAGGCTTTGCTACGTGGACTTTGTTCTTTGTACAGGAACAATGTGCTGCACACAGCCAACCGCTAAGAAACGGTTAACCCAGACCTATAGACATACAAAATCCATTTTTAACACCCTTTTTTGGATTGTTGAGTTCCTGTTTTATGCATTTTTTCCGAGGTGGGTTTTCCCTCTTCGGTTGTATGAATCACATCCCCTTCGTTACGTGCACTGGTTTTTGGTTGAAATAACGCATGTGTAATCATCCTCACGCTGTACGCCGTTCAGCAATAGATCCACCCCGTTCTTGTAGTAGCTGAAGGCTGCCTCATAGTCTTCGTTGACCTCCCGGTCCAGAGCCATGCGGATCTGCTTGGCTGCCTCCAACAGGTAGTCTCGTTTTGCCATGGCTGATTCGGCCCGATCCAGGTCCAGGTGGGCCTGACACAATAAGGGTAGGGTAGTGTAGCATAGTATTGTCTGAATAACTCATTTTTTTTTGAGCAAAGAAACAAAATGACATTGTAACATGATCACCTTCTTCTAATTTACTTTGAGGAGGTCTTTCCGCCGCAAAGTCAATGTATGAATACATCGATATTGGCAGTTTAGTTTGTTTGCTCACCTTTGTTCCCGGTCCTCTTCGGCAGAGGAAGTCATTTCTGTCTCTTGTCACTTGGCTCGGCGTGTGCCCGCTCACAACAACAGCTCCACGGCCCAGCTCTGGTCTGCGCTAGCACCATTGCGTTCTAAGCTGAAGTGAAAGTGAAGAGGGAAAGTGAACCTGGTGGAACCGATGATGATGATGAGGAGGAGATGAGTCACAGCACGGGGGACACTCTTTTCTGTGGTCAGAATACAGATTTCAATGTTAATTGACACTCCTACACCGATGTAGTTATAAATATATTAGTTATTAAAAAAAACAAAAAACACTATCACCACGGTTGCAAATCACGCCCACATGGAGACATGCACACACTTTTCCAGTCATCACATGAATCAACATGAAGGCTCAAATGCAATTATGGTTGGATGTAATGTACAGTATTATTAAGTACAGTGCAATTCCCTTTAGCAAAAGACAATTCAGTACATTCGTAATATCAAGCAGCTAGAGAAAATGTGTATGTGTTTCTCCCAGTTGTATATATGCAAATTACATTGCGTTACTAGGAGACTTGCTTCACACTTAGACAGCTAAAACACACACACACACACACACACACACACACACACACACACACACACACACACACACACACACACACACACACACACACACTTACACACACACTTCCTGTGTAGCTACAGTCCCCGAGGCGCCACATCTTAGGGGTATTAGGACATGCACACAGCCATCTTCCCCCCCACCCCCCCCCCCCCCTCCCTCCCTCCTTCATCCTCAGATAGACCTCTGCCATGAGTCTCTCGACCTACTCTATACAAGCTTCGTACCTGAATCGTAGAAAGAAGATTCCTGCTGCTAACACATGGCTTACCGAGAGCGAAGATAGCATGTCCTGGATCCACAGCGCTACGACAGCATCATGAGCAGAAGCCTCGGTCGTCGGCCGCCTGCATTCACGCATCTCAGGGAAAGGAGAGGAGAGGAAAAGGCTCCCCCGGAGCCTGCTGATTGGTCCAGAATGATGTCACGGAGGGTACCATTTAACACAACCCCCGCCCATCCACCCCCACCCTCCCTGACAGATGCTGGCCGACTTAAAGAGACAGCGGTCCCTTTCTTTTTAATAGTCACTACAGGCGGTTTGACTTGGAAACACTGATTTTCATGTTTAGAATAGAAAGTCAAGCCAAGTCAAGCCCACCATTTAGTTTAGTCTTTCAAAAGCAATGCAATGTATTTTTCTATTATGTAAGGTATTTCAGCCCAACCCTACAATGATGGAGCATTACCATCCTGCCTAGAATCCTTAATGGGCTGGTGACTGGCGTCCTCTGTACCAGATGGAGCCAGGCTCTTAGCCCAGCACAAAGAACACCCTCCCACTTTGCCCAAGGGAGGGCTGACTGTCTATCCAGGGGTGGGGGGGGTGAGTGGGGGGGTGGGGGGAGGGGGCAGCCACAGCAAGGCCCCGTGAGAGGATAGGGTTAATGCAAGAGGGAGGGATTTATCTCCTACCCCACTCTTACACTCAAAAGATCAAATGGGTAGGGTAGGATGTGTTACACTGATGAATCTTTCAAAAAGACTGGAAATAATCATTTCACTGACCCCCCCCCCCCCCCCACACACACACACACTAATACAAATGAGTGTCATTAGTGCCACATATAACAAGCGTATATATATATACCAATGTTATATATATATATATATATATATATATATATATATATATTCATATATATATATATATATATATACACATATATATATAAATATATGTGTGTGTATAAAAACAGAAGCTTTTATTTGAATGTTTCAGTTGATTTTTTTTTATTGGAGAAGACACACGCACATCATCATTATCACTTCATAGCATCTTTCAAGGACGTATACGAGCAAATGAGGCGCCAAATCACCCTGGCACAGGGGGAGACGCCAGCCCAATCTGCGTCCTAACTGTGGAAATGCACATCGTAGGACATGTAGTAGCCACCGCTGTACATGTAGAGCTTCTGATCGACGGGGTTGTAGTGGAGGTTCGCGAAATTCTCCTGGAACTTGTGCAGGGGAACTCTGAGGTACTTCTCCTGCCCCGTGTTGGTGTCGTAGGAGTAGAAGACCTCCTCCGTGGAGACGTCTCTCGGCCTCGTGGCGTACATCACGCCGCACGCCATGAACGCGTTGCCCGTCGACGGCCTGAACGCGCCGGTGGTCCACACGCTCTCCACGCCGAACGACTTCTCGTCTAGCTTGGCGATCACGATTTTACCTTTGGCCTCCTCCGTGGCGTACAAGACCCACAGACCTTTCTCGTCGGCCGAGAAGTCCACGAGTTGTCGGGGCGAATACATGTATGGAAATCTCTCGCTGGCCTTCGCCAAAACTCTGTGGCTGTACGAGGAATCGGTCAGATTCAGTTTGGTCATGCGAGGCGGACTGCCGGCCGTCTGGTAGTATACGGCGTTACCGTGAATGATGTAGTCATTGCCGACGCCCTCGTACCCCTGTGGTAACCCGTGGTGTGTGAGGGAGGACCTCAATAAGAGCTTATTGTAGTCGGAGTAGAGGTAGAATTCGTAGACGGATGGAGTGCTGTAGCCACCGTACCAGTACATGGACTCATAGCCCCTAACGGGTTTGGAGTCCTTTCCCCAGCCACCGTATTTGAAATTTGGATTCAGATGAGCATTAACTTGGATAGCCATGGGTCCACGGACACTGGCGAGGCCTTTGTGATCGCAGTTACCTGAAAAAGAAAAAGATAGAAAGAAGACCAGATGTTCACCATCCCGGTTTCATCTTGGACTCTCTCTCTCTACTCCGCTGATGCAGTCAAATGACCAGCAGGCGTCTTACCGACGTTCGGCCTGTGGATGTTTCCTTCCGTCTGGCAGTCCTCCAGTTTCCTCTGCAGCTTGGCAAACTCAATGCGGATCACCTCCAAGTTGCTCTTGTCGTAGCTCTCCAGTTGGTTCACAATGAGCGTCATGTTGCGGATCTTATAAGAGAACCAGATAACCAACAGTGAGGATGGAACGAGGACCATCAACATTATCGGCTGTTTTGTTTTGTCTTTTTCTTTTTGTTGTTACCTCGTCATGCAGACTGTCGAACATGGGTGAGGTGACGTTCAGGGTCTCCTTGAGCTGAGTCACCAGGGCTTCGAACTCTCTGAGCTCGATTCTGAGGAGCTCAAAGTCCAGTTTGATGTACTGGTCGTGGTCCAGTGTTGCCACTCTCACGGTCAGGTTCTTCAATTCTCCCAGAAATACCTCCAACTTGGCCTTGTAACCTGTCATCTGAAAGGAAAGCAAAATATATTGTTGTCTTTGTCACATGACAAAGTACATTATCAACAATAAAAGCTTATTGATATTTAAATAAAATAATATGATTTACAAACCATACATTGTTTACTACAGTTTACTACAGTATCGTGACCTATATCAGTGTGCCCAAAAGATACAATGCTCACCGTTTCTCTTGACTGTTTTCACTTGTTTCACTTGTTTTCACAAATATTGGCTGAGCATGAACAAATTGATTTAGACACAAGATAATAACATTTAGTTCATTTTCATTTTGTTGACATACCTTAGTTATTTGAATGTTCAACTCCAGCATCAGTTCTTGGCTGACTTGCTGCATGTGTTCCACTCGGCCCACTGGCAGGTTGGTGTCGGGCAAATACGCGCTGCAAACACACTGCGACTGCCCCTCCGACGCGGTGACGTTGGCCGTCTCCCAGCCTTCCATCGACTAAATCAAATGAAATAAAATAAGATGTTGCTGGTCGTAATTAACAACATTGTTAACTGTATGATATTCCAATCTCGGTACGATGCTCCTCACCTGCCATGCCGTAGCCGCACCAGATAGTAGTATGAGCAGCGGGGAAATTAAAAGCATCTCCTCTCGTCTCCCCATCCTTATACAGTTTGTTAAATATTGAGCGCGTTCTACTGGGTTTTATCGCTCCTATATCAGCGTCTCACATATGACTTTTTTCCCAGCGTTGTAATGCACCTATTGTTTTGTTTTTATACAGATGCAGTTGTTAATGCTGTTTACACAAACTGTGTACACAAAAAAAGGTCAATTTGGACTTTATGGTTTACCATTGTGGGGGTAGCGGTTTTATTTTTTTAGATTAATCATTAACATTTATGCTGGTTATGTAGTCTTAGTTGAGTTGTTTTACTTAGTCTAGTAAAACAATTATTGACACTTTATTTTGTAAAGGTGATATTTAAATGATAAAGTAGTTCAAATAATTAGGGACATTCACACAGTTCTATACAGTATATATGTAATAATAGGTGAATGGCTTTTAGATGGTTTTTTTTTGTGGAAGATGAATGTACATTACATTACGTTACATCACGTCATTTAGCAGACGCCTTTATTCACTTTTATGGTCAGGGCATAGGCCGGCAACCGTCCATAGAGGGTGACAAGCCAAGCGAAACATATATAATTACAAATAATACATTCAATTAGTTTTAGGGCTGGGCGATATGAAAAACAATATTATATTGATAAATATGGGGAATTGTACATGATATCAATATGTCACAATGTGCTTATGAATTCAAATTACCATTCTTAATGGTGCTGCATGTAAGACATTTTCTGTACAAAATCATAAAATGAAGGGATTATTAATCAAGAAAACATGCTGAAATCGAAATACTGGCTTCCCTGACAATGACCATGGCTCAGAGGAACCCGGGTTGGCAGATATTAAACTAATCGGCACACAAACACAGAGTGCCGCAGCTATGGAAGCAAAACAAACCGGATGAACTGAGATTGTACTTAGACTCTGCTCAACCTGAAAAAGTATCCTCTTTCGAAAAAGTCCCAGCCGTGCTCAAACACTAGTACACCTCGGAGTATTCATCTCGCCTCATATAATGCTGCGCTATAGGCTCGTCTTGTGCTCCGTGTTTGTTCAGTGTCCTCAAGCTGGAGACCCACGTGAGCTTTGACCCTGGGGAGTATAGGGGCCAGGTGGAGACGACGCTCGAATCTTATGAATTTGAACTGCAGTACTCATTTTAAACTCTTGGTGTCATTGTTACATTGTGCACCTCAGCACCAACAGTCTAACCGAGGGTCATTGCATTGAAGTATATGGACATGTATTGACAAGTATGGTGTTAGACAAAAACTAGTTTTTCTATCTCACTGAATTTGAATAGCATATCATTGCATTATCATTTATTTAGACTATAAAACCGAATGTCAAGATATGTTGATATCTCAATTGAATGACAATACAATACCATTCAAAGGCAATGAATGATGATATTGAATTATTGTCCAGCAGGACCTCATTTCGTTGTATTTAACTATGGACAATATGAGCAGCAATATCAGCTTCTGATCAGCGGGGTTGTAACGGAGGTTCAAAACGTTCTCCTTGAACGTTGTGAACCTTAACCTTTGCCTCCGTGTTGGTGTCTTGGTGGAAGACCTCCTGGGCAGAGAGATCTCCCAGCCTCGTGGCACACATCACGTCATACGTACGTCACAAATGTCGACCACCAAGTCGATGGTAGTTTTCTTTTGCCATGGCAATAATCATATTGTGCGCCAATTGTTTGGCATTAAGTATCAATCTCATGTTCATGTTTACGAAAAAACGAATGAAAATCAATTCAATTCAATGCTTCAATTGGTTTTATTATGGAAATTAGAAACAGAAAATCTATGTTTCCAGGCAGTAGATTAGGTTAGATTCAAAGTAAAGAGTAAATGCAACACAGATGAATATAGATCAGTCGCATCAATCAGAACACGGCAGACAACAGAGAAGAAGAAGAAGAAGCCCCCCGACCCTTAGTTGAACTTAACATTGTAGGACACATAGTAGCCTGCATTGTACATGTAGAGCTTCTGGTCAGAAGGATTGTAGTCCAGATTGAAGTATTTCTCCTGGAACTTCACGAAGGGGATGCTGAGCTGCCTCTCCTGGCCGCTCTCGGTGTCGTACGAGTAGAAGATCTCCTCTGTGTTCAGGCTCACCAACCTGGTGGCGTACATCACTCCGCACACCATGAAAGCGTTGCCGACCTGCTGCTTGTACGCACCGGTCACCCATACCTCCTCTATGCCAAAGGTCGGCTCGTCTATCTTGGCCACGACCAGTTTGCCTTTGGATTCCTCGCTAGCGTAGATGACCCACAGTCCATTTTCATCAGCGGCGAAGTCCAAGTTTTGCTGGGGTGAGTACCTGTATGAGAACCTCTGACTGGCGTCTGGGATGGCTCTGTGTGTGTATCGGGATGCGCCTGTAGCTGAATCTGTCAGGTTGAATTTGTTCATGCTGAATGGGGTATTGTGCTGGTAATATATGCTGTTGCCATGGACGATATAATTGTTCCCGTTGCTAATCCACCCACGTGCTAAGCGAATGTTTTTGAATGAAGACCGTAAGATCAGCTTATCATAGTCAGAGTACAGGTAGAAGTCAGAAACGGATGGGCTAGTGTAACCACCGTACCAATACATTGACTCATAGCCCCGAGCAGGTTTGGAGTCTTTTCCCCAACCCCCATATTGGTAACTTGGATTCAGGTTAGCATTAAGTTGGATGACCGTAGGCTTGCTGAGGCCGACGATGCCGTTATGGTGGCAGGTGCCTAGGAAGGAAAGAAGGTGTTTTTTACCGTCCATATCTCCAAAAGAAATAAGCTGTCACCGTCATTTTCATTGTGTCGATGGAGCGTACCGATCTCCGGATTGGTGTCCTCTTGCTCCCTCTGGCAGTCCTCCAGTTTCTTCTGTAGCTTGGCAAGCTCAATGCGGATCACCTCCAAGTTGCTCCTGTCATAGGTCTCCAGTTGGTTCACAATGAGCGTCATGTTGCGGATCTAAGAGAAATAGTTGACAAATTGCATGTAAAAACCATGAGGTGAGAATTTTGGTTGTCTGCTTCACTCGGGATTTGTTTTGTCTTTTCTTTTTGTTGTTACCTCGTCATACAGACTGTCGAACATGGGTGAGGTGACGTTCAGGGTCTCCTTGAGCTGAGTCACCAGGGCTTCGAACTCTCTGAGCTCGATTCTGAGGATCTCAAAGTCCAGTTGGATGTAATTGTCCAGACTGCTTTGCAGAATTGCGACTTTACCAGTCAGGTTCTGAAGTTCACTCAGAAATATCACTAATTTACCCATGTAGCTGTCAATCTGAAGAAAATGGGGGAAAAAAAGGAACACGTCAGATCATCCTCATGAATAACACATTCTCACTAGTTCAACACGCCAACAACATCGTCAATTCACACGCTGACACATGATGATGATGCCCTTCATTGAAGAGTCTCTGCAGTATGTACCGTGGTGATTTGGATGTTTGCTTCCAGGATCAAATCCTTGGTGACCTGCTGCATGTGCTCCACCCGACTGGCAGGAAAGGTGGTGTCAGGGAGGTAAACATGGCACAGAATCTGACCAGAGTCCCCCACAGACACCGTCACATTACCAGATCCCCAGTCGTCCAGTGACTGTGAAATAAATAATGAAATGAACATAATTCATACATAAAACTCATATATATATATATATAAAATAATATATATATATATATATATATATATATATATATATATATATATATATAAATATATTATATATAATATATATATATATATATATATATATATATACATAATCTAAGCATACATCATACAGTACATGTCCTAGGGGTGAATAAGGTGAATAAAAGTCCACTTACTGTCCATGCACAAGCAGCACTGACAAGTGAAAGCAGTAGCAGAAGTGGGAACATGTTTAGCTTATGTTTATCAAGTTTAGCGTTGAAAAGCTTTCCGTGCTTTCTGGCTGTGGGCAGTGGGGTTTTTAAAGACATGTGTAGTCATCTTATCGTGAACACCATCCCACATCTCCGGTACTGCTTTGAGCACCTGATCTGCTCACCTGTCCGTCCGTCCGTCCGTCATCACTACAGAACAATGACTTGTTTACATAGCATCTTTATCATCCAAAACTGGTAACATTTACTTTATTTGTGTAGTGGTATCATGTTGAGGTGTTGAATTCAAAATACAGCATTAATATCCGTGTCAAACCTAGGGTTCATAAGACGGGACAAAGACAAGAATGCAGAAATGATCTATTTGTATAGTCACCTTATCATGATGACCTTCCCCACTACTCACAGTTACCTGATCTCTTCACCTGTCCACCAGCCATCAGACGTATGAATAACATGCAAACCATAAGTCATAAAAATATCTTAATTATATGAACAAATGTCTGTCTGGGGATGTTGGAATCAGTTACACAACTGTGCACACATCCTTCTCTGATCACCTGTAATCACAAGTTCATTTGTATTTCAAATCAATATATTTTTTGTTCGCATTTTTCTCAGCATACTTTACAAGAACATACAATACAAAGAAACGACAATACATGAACAACAAAAACAAACAAACAACATTTTTTTCCGAAAACAATAACCTTTGTCACAGTTCAGTTACATTTAAAAGTGTCAATAGGCTTATGAGTATTTAGTGCCGACCATAATATGTCGAAAGTAGAAAATTGTCAACCGTTAGATCAAGGCTGTCATGATAATTTAAGACGGATGAAGGAAGATTCCCCCGAGTATTGAGATTAATGACGCAGATACAAGGACATTTCCTAACTTAGACACGTGGAGTCTCATCTTCTTGTCCTAATCACAGGAAAATTAGGATGTCTGGTCACACTAATTGAACAAATAACACATCTGAAGTTAATGAGAGAAATTAAATTGGGCCTGGTTACACATGGAAGACAGTGTGAAACTTTTCATATTCAAACTTCCATCAACGGCAGTGTTAGTAAATAATCAGTCATTTGTTACAAGGCAATTTCGGGACTAAACATTTCCGTTTTCAAACAGGGGGTTAACAACAAGAATGTCATTGTGATTTAATATTTGTAATTTAACATACATTATCTTTTTTTTATTTGTTTCATATTATTTGATATGATGTGCACATCAATAACGTTGACCTACCCTAAGCCAAGTGTATCCAGTTGACGCCGTGCTATCCTACTGTTTTAATAAACGCTTACAATCACACATAATGATAGTATATTTTCAAAAAGATATCTTGTCTTAATGAACACTATTTCTATTTCAAAGATGAATCCAGTGTACAGCCACAGACATTTGTTCCGGTATTGCTGCCAGTTGTGCTATCTTATGCATGCTCTGTTAGGGTTCCATGTAAATGAGAACAATATCTTTATAATTATATCGATTTATATTTATTTAATTTGTTACATTTATATATATATAAATATAGAGAGGTTAATCCAGTGCTGTTCTAATTGGTTTTCATTATTGTTTATCATATAACTATCATATTATGTTCATATTATATTATGTACTCTAGTGCTACTGCTATATATATAGACAGCTAATGATAGTGAAAAATATATCTTGTATTATTTTTTAGACCAGTTTTTTTTATAGCTGTCACCGTCCTAGTGTCAACCTGTCAATCGCTATGCTGATACCTTCCTACAGGAAAGGTCAAAGTCAGCCTCAACCGTTCTAGGTCGCGTTGTGATCCCATGTGCCAGCTTGGCACGATCTTAAACTAATTTGAACTGTTGACAATCTGCTTTTCTTTCCTGAACTCTAGACACAACTTCCATGATCCGATCACAAAAGTTGCATTGAAACAACAAATGTAACCAAGCCCATTGACTGTACCTGAACCCATAGCCAGTCTGCCCATTCTCCATGAAACTTAATGACATATTTGTGCAGGCCAATAATACAGCTGAAGATTGCCCCGATAGAGTCCATCCAGTGACTCAGGTTTCATCAAAGTAGAGAACTTAATCCTAGGTTTCTTATTGCAATGAATGAGGGTAACGAGTAGCCCAGCGAGTAAGATTTGTTTTCACCTTATGGCAGATTTTGGAGATTGATCCCATGATGTTTTAATTCCTCTGGGCACCAGAGGAAGGGAGAAATAAACTTAGTATATTGGCATGTGGTAAATGTAGAAGGCAAGCATTGCATTTAGGATTGGATACTTCTAAGGGATCTTTCCCACCTTTGTGCAGTACACTTATCCTTGCTTCATTTGAATCGGGAAGAATACCCCGAGAACAGGGGACTTTATTTGAGGGAACTTCTGTGGACTCAACTTAACTCAGGTTCAAACTGACAAAGTGTTCTCAACAGCACTACTAGCCTACTTTACATATACTATCCCTGTGGTTAGCATAGCATCTCGCCAAACGCAAATCAAGGCCATGATGTCATTGTTTTGCCAAACCTCCATTTCACCGGCCCACACGTATACGCAAAAAGTAGTAATAGTTTTGAGAAATCTCCACCCTGGAAGTATTTTTTCATACGTTTTTCTTTGTTTTTAGTCACCTGAAATGCCCTTTGGTGTGTACGGGAGGCCGCAACGCAGAGAAAGTACTACGTTTTCATAAATACCCATAGGCATGTGGACAAGACCTTTAGAACCAAGGGTTTTAGAGATTTCACTGATAGTTAGTTAAATGTATATATCATTGTCATTTTGCCTCCTTACTAGTGTTCTTTTGACCTTTTGATTTCATGTTTTTCTATTATCTAAAATAAATATCAAATGTCAAAGTAAGTGTACAGGATATTTAAAGCAAGGAGTAGAAGCTTTTCTTTGACACTTGTTTGGATTCTCTATGTCATAGCTTCTCTGCTGCCGTGCTCCAGAGCTGTGGCTCTGCTGTATCTGCCTCTGTATTTGTTGTATGATTACAAACAGGACAGGGGTTGTAATATAGATACAATTGAATCTGCATTCATTCATTGTCAATCAATCAAATGTTAACTATCAATATCGTGATCAATTCTGAATCATGTTGACCAGTTCTTCTAGTCCCCACTGATCACTTGATTAACAACTACTTTCCTCAACTCGTGTAGTATAACTGTAGTATACATGTATGGATGTATGGTTGTGTCCTTGCAAAAGTAATCGACACTCGACAAAGTAATAATGCTGAAGAAGATTTATTTTGATGAGAAACAGATAAGACAACTGTTTCCACAAGAAGAGTTACAATAAAGAGATACCATTGTTATGTTTTTTCATATCTCAATACAAAGTAGCTGTGTGATTAAAAAACAGCTGGTAGTCAACATAGTAGCCATTGTTGTACATGTAGAGCTTCTGATCCGTGGGGTTGTAGTCTAAGTTAGCATAGCCCTCCTGGAATCTCTCAAAGGGGACACTGATGTAGTGCTCTTGCTGGGTCCTGGTGTCAAACATGTAGAAGATTTCTTCCGTTTGGATATCAACGGTTCTGACGGCATAGAGAACTCCACACACCATGAAAGCATTGCTGACCCCTGGTTTGTACACACTAGTCTGCCACTCCTCCTCTATTCCGAAGGACGGCTCGTTGATCTTAGCCAAGATTAGGAAGCCACTTGATGCCTCACTGGCATATGTCACCCACAGCCCAGTCTCATCGGCGGCAAAATCAAAGTTCTGATTTGGCGAGTGAGCGTAGGAGAACCTAGTGGAAGCTCGGGGGATGACTCTGTACTCGTAATTCGTGGAGGTGAAATTCACCCTGGCCACACTAAAGGGATTGCTTCGCTGGTAATACAGCACATTCTCCCGGATAAGGAAATTGTTTCCTGTGCCATACCAGGAACGATGTAAGGTGTGATGCTGGAAGTGGTTTCTTAAAATTAGAGCTTTGTAATTATTGTAGAATTTGATGTCAACGATTGCTGCGCTAGTATACCCAGAATACCAATACATGGATTCCCTGTCAGGAAGAGGCTTTGAATCTTTACCCCAGGCTCCAAATCTGTACCCAGCATTGAGGTTTGCGTTAATCTGGCTGACAATAGGCTTGCTGACACTGATAATACCGGTGTGGGCGCAGGACCCTGTGGAAAGAGCAAAGTCAATATCAAGTAAGTTCAAATGCATATAGTAATATAGAATAGAGTGTGGAGTGTGTAAAGTGTGAGCCATCCTCTCACCAATGTTGGGGTTGAAAATCTCCTGGTGGCGGCGTTCACATTCCTCCAGTTGGAGCTGGATCTTGATGTACTCACGACGGATCTCCAGAACCCGGTTTGGGTCGTAGTTGTGCTCCAGCCGGGTCAGGGTCGAAATCATAGATGTAACCTGAAAATAGTGAAACACAAAGTTATGGATTATTTTGTTTGTGATATAACCTGTAGAACTTATCCACTACTGTTCTAAGACATTTAACAAGCAAGCAATAGCTTTCTGAAATAGCTGAAAACAAAGAACAACCGTCATCATCTCAACAACCCCACAAAACGCCCATTACCCAGTACCTGTATATCAACAGGATTTGATCAGACTCACCGTTTCACGTATGGACGTGAAGACCGCAAAGGATCCATGAATGGAAGACTGAAGCTCCATCACCAGAGCCTCCACCTGCTTAATCTGGACCTTGATGCTCTCTGTGTGGGCCTCGTTGAACGCCTCGGGGGCTTTCTCCATCTTCTCCACCTCCCCCGTCAGGTTGACAATCCTCGCAGTGTACGCCGTGATCTTGATCTCGTAGGTCTCCATCTGCAATTTAGGGTTGTGCATGCATGTTATATAATATACCAATAGTCAATTCTTCCCCCAACCTGACAAGGGGTCTAAACCTATTGCAGTAGTTAGTTAGGGTCACGGTTAATACCTTTCCCAGTTCCACCTCCAACGTATGGTGGACTTCCACAGCCACTTCCTCTACCACCTCCAGGTCTGAAGGTAGGAAGGTAGAGCTGGGCAGGTAGGCATCACAGGTCCCCCTGGTTCCACCATCCATGCTGTTCATTTGCTGCAATAAAGCACACACACACACACACACACACACACACACACACACACACACACACACACACACACACACAGTAATGGTGAGTTTTGCTGGAATACAAGCAGGTGAAGCCCTGCATATTGTGCATATTGTGCATTATTTTGTCATATGTATTATACATACCCCCCAGGCTGCTGAAGAGCTCAACAGAGTTAAGATCAGAGTACCAATCATTGTGGTGCAGTCAGTGTTCTCATGGTTGAGCCAGGTTGGTATGTGGGCTTATATAGTGTTTTCTCGTTGTTTGCCTTGTTATTCTAGAGGAAAGGAGGGCCTCTGTTCAAATGGTGAGACGTTGTCATGTAAGCTGGATGGTTGTCCTTAACTGCCAACATTGACTGTGGGAATGTTGAATTGTAAATGATGCCATAGTATCAGAGTTTAAAGACAAACAAGTGTGGGTAATCGAGCTGGCTCCATAACTCTATCAGTTACTGTGACTACTACTGCGAGATGTGTGTACTACATGTGTGTACTACTTATTTTTTTACCTGAATTGAGGCATATACAATGATGATGTTTTATCTCTACGACCGGCATTCAAAAACAGACAAGTTGTCCTTTATAATCTTTATTAGATAATGACAATTAACAAATCTAAGTAGAGCGTTAATCTTAGGAGTCAATGTCCGGCACATCCTCTATCAAGTTTTCTCCACTTTTTTATTGCTCTTCTTGATTTTGCCAGTTGTTCTGGCTGGCTGGCATTATATTCATGTCAAAGCCTACTGATGGTGTATTTGATGTGATATAACCTTATTTTATGTAGCCAGGATTCAACAACAAGGACAGCAATTTAGTAGAAATCTCTTGTTCATGTTTAGGGAAAACAAATCATAAGAAATTCAATGCTTCAATTATTTTTATTTTGGAAATGAAAAACAGATACTGTAAATATACCAGTCGCAATAATCACAACACGACAATTACAAAGAAGAAGAAGAAGAAGAAGAAGAAAAGCCCCCCGACCCTTAGTTGAACTTAACATTGTAGGACACATAGTAGCCTGCATTGTACATGTAGAGCTTCTGGTCAGAAGGATTGTAGTCCAGGTTGAAGTATTTCTCCTGGAACTTCTCAAAGGGGATGCTGAGCTGCCTCTCCTGGCCGCTCTTGGTGTCGTACGAGTAGAAGATCTCCTCTGTGTTCAGGGCCACCGACCTGGTGGCGTACATCACTCCACACACCATGAAGGCGTTGCCAACCAGCTGCTTGTACGCACTGGTGCTCCATGCCTCCTCTATGCCAAAGGTCGGCTCGTCTATCTTGGCCACGACCAGTTTGCCTTTGGATTCCTCTGTAGCGTAGATGACCCACAGCCCATTTTCGTCAGCGGCGAAGTCCATGTTTTGACCGGTCGAGTAGCTGTATGAGAACTTTTGGGCAGCCTCTGGGATAACTCTGTAGTCGTATTTTGCGGAAGTCAGGTTTAACTTGGTCATGCTGAATGGGGTGTTGTGTTGGTAATAGATGACGTTGCCATGGACGATGTAATTGTTTCCGGTGCCCTCCCACCCTTCTGTTAAATCATGGTGTTTGAATGAAGACCGTAAGATCAGCTTATCATAGTCAGAGTACAGGTAGAAGTTATAAACGGACGGGCTAGTGTAACCACTGTACCAATACATTGACTCATAGCCCCGAGCAGGTTTGGAGTCTTTTCCCCAGCCCCCATATTGATAACTTGATAACAGGTTAGCATTAAGTTGGATGACCGTAGGCTTGCTGAGGCCGACAATGCCTTCATGTTTGCAGTTACCTAGAGGAATAAAAAAAACACATTATCATTTACTATCCATATTTCCAAAACAAAAAGTAGTCACCACCATTTTCATGGTGTCAACTATTGAGCGTACCAATATCGGGATTAATGTTGTCTTCCTCCCTCTGGCAGTCCTCCAGTTTCTTCTGCAGCTTGGCAAACTCAATGCGGATCACCTCCAAGTTGCTCTTGTCGTAGCTCTCCAGTTGGTTCACAATGAGCGTCATGTTGCGGATCTAAGAGAAAAAATTGACAAATAAAAAAAGGTTTTTCTCGTGTCTCACTTTTGTGAGACTTAACAAAATGTGTTTTACATCCTTGTTACCTCATCATACAGACTGTCGAAAATGGGTGAGGTGACGTTCAGGGAGTCCTTGAGCTGAGTCACCAGGGCTTCGAACTCTCTGAGCTCGATTCTGAGGAGCTCAAAGTCCAGTTTGATGTAATTGTCCGGGTTGCTTTCCAGCGATGCCACTTTAATGGTAAGGTTCTTCAGTTCACTCAAAAATGTCACCATTTTACCACTGTATCTGTCGATCTGAAAAATTGAACATTGTGCATATTTTGAACATTTGTGCATATTTTTTTCAACACTTGAAAGCAACAATTGTACATTCACAAGCTGACACATGTGATGCCCTTCATTGAAGAGTCTCTGCAGTATGTACCGTGGTGATTTGGATGTTTACTTCCAGGATCAAATCCTTGGTGACCTGCTGCATGTGCTCCACCCGACTGGCAGGAAAGGTGGTGTCAGGGAGGTAAACATGGCACAGACACTGACCAGAGTCCCCCACAGATGTAGTCACATTCCCAGATCCCCAGTCTGCCAGTGACTGTGAAATAAATAGTATTTTAATAGAAATCATCACCACTTAACATATTTGAAATCATTATATATATATATATATATATATATATATATACCTATGATGTATAAGTCATAGGTGAACATAAGTCACTTACTGTCCAAGCCGAAGCCGCACTGACGAATGAAAGCAGCAGCAGAAGTGGAAACATGTTTAGTGTTTAGCTTTCAAATGCTTTCTGGACTTTCTGGCTGGCTTGGCAATTGGCTTTTAAAGACCGCTGTAGTCGTGGTATTGTGAACTCCTTCCCACTTCTCGCAGTTATATTGCTTTGAACACCTGATGTCCATCAGCCACCGCAAATAATTGTTTAGTTTACTTATGGTGTAAAGTTATTGCTGTACGCTATACTTATGATAACTAACGTACAAAAACGGGTGAGAAGAACACCAGGTGCACTGATCTTTATGATATGCTCTTACTTTTAGTGTCTGGTGTTTCTTGGATGGCGGAATCAGCTACCCAACTGTGCACACATACATCCCTTTCGCAACTGGTTATTGACAGGAACACATTTATTACATAACTAATTGTATAAAAAGTAAGTGTATAAATATATTTGATACAATTTCTTTACAAGATACAAGATATTTGTATTGGCCATTTGTAACAAGTACATTGGAATGCTTACTCCCCATTCCCTCCCGCAGTTTACATCTCCAAAATAATACCATAAAAATAAAAAATAATATGTACAATAAAAAATAAACAAAAAGAGCAGCAAAGTGACTGTTAAATGATATTTATGATATGTGTTGAATGTTTTGGTTTGTAGTTAGGTTGTGATCAGTTAGACTATGGACTATTAGACTCTATATATTTATAGTTATACCATCAGCATGGCAGTTTGAGTATTTAAGGACCCATTCCTGGTGTGATTTAAATCCCCAAAAAATAATCGCTGTTTAATAAACTTACTTTTTAACCATAACAAAAATGTCTACGGGACTTAAAATGGCTTATAGGTAACTCCCCATCTTTGCCCTCATTTAGTACACCAGGATCTAGCAATATGCCAGTGTGGCCCCTAAGGAGCTTCATCTTTCCACAAAACCCTGCATTCATTCTCAAAACATGCTCAAATTATGTGTTTGTTAAATTAATTGTTCGGTAACAGCTGCGGTGAAGAGGTCCGCGTTTGCCAAAACATTGACAGACGTGGATATTTCAGATAAACAAAGTAACATTGTGCCCGAGATACGGACATGCATGCGGATCATCGGCATCATCGTCAAAAGCCGGTTTACTTGGGACCTAAAGTCTGTTTGTTTCTGTAACTATAATCTGTGTAATATAATAATTGTCATTGTCATAAATTAGGCTAGGTTCTTTCTAGGTTATTTTCTTTCTAGGTTTTCATCCTGCAGCTGCACAACAGTCTATCGACTGTTGTTTTTGCCATTTTTCTTCAAGTAACTTCCCTTTTGCATATTAATTTGCATATGTCCATGATGACAGAAGGACGGGCACTGGCACCACAAGGCAATACTCCGTGTCAAATCATGGTAGTGAGAAGGACCATATTTGTTACTTGAATAATACATCAAAACGTTGATGTGTGATGTCGTCCGTTGTTACGCTTTTGTTTGGTGTTTCTTATTCATTATTATTTTTCACGCCATATTACCTCATAATTAAGCTATGAAGCCATAGTCCTTCCATCCTTAATGTATTGCATATTTCAATGATATTATATTTGACTTTCCCAATCCACAACCTACATTTTGGAAAATACGCCTAATCAATAAATACAATAAATGATTGCTAATAGTAATTAATGAAACCCTTGTTCTTCTTGTCACCACATGTTTTACTACTTGGACTTTCTTCAATGGTTCCACAGGCCTACTGAACTGCTAGGAGTGCTGCCACTTTCATAACATTCTCATTAACATTACACTAACATACTTTCTGGACTCATTACAGTTGTACTGCACTGAATTCATGATTATGCTTTTTAATTATGCTTTTGGTTTTTTTTGCACAATATAACACATGTACATATCATCCATCAGTCACTTTATTGTTCTTTTTTATTATCGTGTATAGTATTTTTATATTATTGTGTTCTAGAAATTCATACTGCGAGGGAATGTGGAGAAAGCTTCCCATTATTATTATTATTATTATTATTGTACGTGTTGCATACGGCAGTAACACGTCTTGAATCAGGAACAGCGCGTTGACCCTGCAAACGTCAAGCCATTAAATCATGACAGGGAAGCGGGCATTTTCAGACGTGGGGTAACGTGAACGTTGTATGTGTAAAGATGTCAATGTCCAGTATATAATAGGTCATCCCCTATAAAGACCCGTTTTTCGGCCGTAGTAAATGCTTACGGCCATACCACCCTGAACACGCCCGATCTCGTCTGATCTCGGAAGCTAAGCAGGGTCGGGCCTGGTTAGTACTTGGATGGGAGACCGCCTGGGAATACCAGGTGCTGTAAGCTTTTTCTATTTTAACGCTACGCTTTATATGATCCGATTGAGCGTGTAGCGTGACATGGTCTTACCACCAACCGTGTGTCACAAAGCAACAAGCAACACGCATAGACTAACAACGTCGCTCAAAACTCATTTCATGAAACATGACGACAGTGCCCTAAGCTCGCCAGAGGGGAGCAGCAGAGAGCTGTTGGAAGCTCAGTGAAGGGACCCATATAACCCACATAACCACTTACCAGCGTGTACGAAAAAGAAGATGTAGTGTATTTTTATACTGTCTGTGATACTGTATGCATTGAAAGAGCCATGTGTGTGTTGAAGCGGTCAACAGGCGCTGCTGGGAATACGACCCCCTGGGGTTTGTACTTGTAAACTCGTGACGTGACAACAGAGGCACCGTGTGATCAACCGGAGTAGCGGATGCTGGTTGTACCTCGAGACTGATAGGAGTAGTAGATGTTCTGTGATACTACTTCCTATATAATGTTTGGTAAAGGAGCACGTCGTCAGTCTGCGAATTGGCACGGCAGGTAGGCTCCATCTCGCTGCAGTATAGATGCTTTCATTTGATGCTTTGTTCAATAAAGACATTGAACTTAGTATCCGGACCTCTGAGAACGATTCTTATTCCACCCGAGTAGAAATTATACCACAAAGACAACAGAGCTTGTCTATTTAGCTGTTTATGCTCGGAACGTCTTTACACAAACAGTTAAAAACAGTTGAAACCAAGCAACTATCTGACTCCACACACACTGTAGTCCTTCCTGCTCCCTCTCCCTCGCCCTCGCCCCCCGCCTAACCAACCAACCAACCACCAGGGCACCTCTTGTAAACGTTTGTTGGTGCGTGAGTTAAGGGTCACTGGCTTAGAATCTTGAAATGTGTAGTAAATATGTGTAACATTCAGGGTACTGGTCAATAATTAGAAAATAAATGCACTCCACACAGTGCTAATGCTCAAAGGGATTTATTTAGAAGAGAAACGGAGATGATGGGTTTGTTTGTATCTGTGTAAAATACAGATGCCCATTAGATTAGAAGTGCAGGTGTATCCTCAATGGCCTTTGTTGTGTAATTAAACCACAGATGATGGTTAACATAGTAGCCATTGTTGTACATGTAGAGCTTCTGATCCGTGGGGTTGTAGTCTAAGTTAGCATAGCCCTCCTGGAATCTCTCAAAGGGGACACTGATGTAGTGCTCTTGCTGGGTCCTGGTGTCAAACATGTAGAAGATTTCTTCCATTTGGATATCAACGGTTCTGACGGCATAGAGAACTCCACACACCATGAAAACATTGTTGACCCCTGGTTTGTACACACTAGTCTGCCACTCCTCCTCTATTCCGAAGGACGGCTCGTTGATCTTAGCCAAGATTAGATGGCCACTTGATGCCTCACTGGCATATGTCACCCACAGCCCAGTCTCATCGGCGGCAAAATCAAAGTTCTGATTTGACGAGTGAGCGTAGGAGAACCTAGTGGAAGCCTTGGAGATGACCCTGTACTCATATTTCATTGAGGTGAAATTCACCTTGGCCATGCTGAAGGGGTTGTTAATCTGGTAATACAGTGTATTCTCCCGGATAAGGAAATTGTTTCCTGTGCCATACCACTGCGTTGGCAAGGTGTGATGCTGGAAGTGGTTTCTTAAAATTAGAGCTTTGTAATTACTGTAGAATTTGATGTCAACGATTGCTGCGCTAGTATACCCAGAATACCAATACATGGATTCCCTGTCAGGAAGAGGCTTTGAATCTTTACCCCAGGCTCCAAATCTGTACCCAGCATTGAGATGTGTGTTAATCTGGCTGACAATAGGCTGGCTAACCCTGATAATACCGGTGTGGGCGCAGGACCCTGTGGAAAGAGCAAAGTCAATATCAAGTAAGTTCAAGTCAGTATATGGTCAAGAGTATAAAGTGTGTTAAAGTGTGAGCGCTCCTCTCACCAATGTTGGGGTTGAACATCTCCTGGTGGCGGCGTTCACATTCCTCCAGTTGGAACTGGATCTTGATGTACTCACGGCGGATCTCCAGAACCCGGTTCTTGTCGTATTTGTCCTCCAAATCGGTCAGGGTCAACATCATAGATGTAACCTAAAACAAAGGTTTCGGTCATTTGACAAACTTTAGGATCGACTTCTCCTCCACAACTCCTTAGACTTTTAACAATCAATAAATCATTTTCTGAACTAAACTTCCGCCTCACGGTTGCACGTAGGGACTCGAAGACGACGGCCGATCCTTGAAGCGAAGACTGAAGCTCCATCACCAGAGCCTCCACCTGCTTAATCTGGACCTTGATGCTCTCTATGTAGGCCTCGTTGAACGCCTCGAGGTCTTTCTCCATCTTCTCCACTTCCCCCGTCAGGTTGACAATCCTAATGGCGTACTCTGTGATCTTTGCCTCATAGGTTTCCATCTGCAATTCAGGTTGTGCATACATGTTATATAATATACCAATCATCGTTCCCTCTTCCCGCAGCCTGACAATGGGTCTAAACCTATTGCAGCAGTTGATTAGGGTCAGGGTTAGTACCTTTCCCAGTTCCATCTCCAGCTTATGGTGGACCTCCACAGCCACGTCCTCTACCACCTCCAGGTCTTGTATATGGAAGGTCGAGCTGGGCAGGAAGGCTTCGCAGGAGCACTTGTCCCCGCTCCCACCATCGGTCCCATTTCTTTGACTCGCTTCACCCAATCGTCCAACATGCTTCAATGCAACACAAATACACGGCAATGATGAGTTCTACTGGAATACGGACAGTGGGTTCGGTGAAAAACATGGATGGACTATTACTGGCTTTTTGTTATACATGTTATACATAGGTATACATACCCCCCAGGCTGTGGTAGAGCTCACTAGAGCTAGGAAATATAGAGTACCAATCATTCTGGCTCAGTCAGTGCTCTTGTGGTTGAGCCAGGTTAAGTTGTGGGCTTATATTGGCTCTTTGTTTGCTATTCTAGGGAGTGGAAACTGCATCTGTTCAAATTCACAGCATCGCCATCTTTGGTATGGACTTATTTATTACAACATATATTATATGGCCATGCCTGTTAAACAAGGCAAGCTGTAATTGCACATGGTTGTATGGTTATCAGGAAAACGACTCAAGGAATGTTCAATTGTAAATGGATGAGTTAGTTTACCAAAGACAGCAGAGTATCAGAGAAACTAAATGGCAGATGGGTAAAACTCTACCCGGCTTGATATATATATCTATATATATAGATATATATAGATATATATATAGATATATATATATATAGATATATATATATATAGATATATATATATAGATATATATATATCTATATATATAGATATATATATATATATATATATAGATAGATATATATATATATAGATATATATATATAGATATATATATATAGATATATATAGATATATATAGATATATATATATCTATATATATATATATAAAATTGAGGCTATATTGAATAATGATGATTAATTATTAGCATATAACATGACTGGCTTTGAGAAACAGTAAGTAAAAACAAATGGCTTTGTTCTTTTAAAATCTTTATTGGATATTGATGATTAACAAACAAAGTATAGAGTTGATCTTTTTCATTTCATAGGAGTCAATTTAATGCACTTCCTATGTGTCATTGGGTTCCTCTGAGCCCTTCGCCAATCGTTTCTTGCTCTTCTTCTTCTTGACTTTGCCTGTTTTGCTTTTTCCAGCAGACTGTTGGTTGTTGAGCGCGGGCCTGGATCTGGTCAGGTGGTTGGTGGTGGCACTGAGCTTGTCCACATCCCCCTCCGGATCAGAGTGTGTACCCTGGGCGGAGACGGTCTTGCCGGGGCCAGAGCGCGGGGAGTCATCCAACAGGAGATTGGGCTGTGAGTAGGAGCGCATGGCGGGTGAACTGGTGGATCGCTGGTGGTGGTGGGGCTGGTGAACGTGCTCACTGCTCAGATTGGTGACAGAGTAGCGGCTGCTGTTGGACATGACAATATGGTGCCAGGAGCTCAGGGGGGTGGCGGAGAAGTGTTGCGGCCCGCTCGAGTCCTCTTTGGCCCCACCGGGCGACATGACCATGGACTCGTGTGGCGTGACCGCTTCCACGGCGCTCTGGAAGGTCTTGAGGATGCGGTCGCTCTTCTGCTTCTCCTTCTTCTGCCGGGACTCGGTCTTGCGAAGCTGGCGACGGTGGTCCTTCATCATCTGCTTCCGGGTGTCCGCCAGTCCCCTGTGTTGAAGAGATCGTCATCCTCATCCTCATTATGCATTATAACCGCCTGGCAGCTGAAGGTGGCAGCTGAAGGCCACATCGCAGGTCGTCATTATTGTTCCTTCTGGGGAGGCTCAGACGAAGAAAGAAGTGTGGCCATATTCCCAGGTCATAAATGTAACATGAAGAGAAATTATCATTGCCGACCATGCCATGCGTATTGTTTTAAGGAAACAGCGTTTTATAGGCCTCTATTGTTTGAGCAGCTTTAAGGCAAGGTGCGACTCTGATCAGCAGAGTTATATGAGGCTGTTTACCTGTAGTCTACCATGCCTGTCCTCTCACGGTCCAGTCTCTGAATAAGCTCCTCGATTTGGTATCGATCCAAGGGAATGCTGGATTGCTGTCATTGATCACAAATTCAGAAAAACAACTAATTTTCCAAAGATCATTTTAAATCATTTACGTCTCCAGACAGTACAGTATACTTTGTTTCATATTTACAACTGTTAATTATAGCAGTTGTAAATATAAATGAAAAGGCATATTACAGATGTCTAAAGATGATACACTGATACAATTAGAATTGCAGCAGTACAAATGTCAGAACATCAATGAATGAATGTTATGCAGACAACCTGCACTGCCTTCCTGAAGTCAGCCACAGGGACTCGCATGGTGCCATCCTTATCAATGTTCCGGAAGAAGTCCCACAAACGCAGCTTGCGTTGGTCCAGATAATCCTTCACGTAACGTGTTGGAGAAGAGAGGTTGACAGAAGATGACATCTTTAACTTTTGATGTTTAACTTTTGATGTATTATTATTAATATGATTGGGCCCTGTTATTCCTAATACTAGGATGGGTCAAATGCAGAGAAACTAATTTCACTGTGTGTGTGTACATGTACATGTGACCAATAAAGAGGATTCAATCCTCCAGTCTTCAGATTTATATTTAAATTTGAATCATTTTACATGAAAGCACATTTTTCACCAGCAAGTTGAGCAAGCCTACCTGGATGACTTTCATGGGGTCGAGACGTTTGGGGGGCTTCTTAGCAATAAAGCCTCCCACCCCCCCATAATGCACCTCTAGACTGGGGTGCTCTAGACATGTCGTCTCCAGCAGACGCACAAAGTTCTCATTTACCAAAACGTTCTGTGAGAACAAACAAACAAACAACCAGAATAATGTCTTCAGTGAATGGAAGCTAAATAGGCACACGGAAAGTTCAGCCATTCATGGCGGTAAATGTCGGCAAAAATGATAAATGATGAATGAGTTGATTTAAAGTAGACTTTTGGCGAGAGGCGACTTCTGTGAACAGTGATGAGAGGAAGGAATTAGGGGCCACACTGGTTACTCACACATATGTTTATCTCCTCCAAGGCAGTTCTATGCGAGCTCTTCACCACATTAACCAGGGCCAGTGCGCCCTCTACTGTCAGAGAATTGTATGCCAGCTAAAAGACACAGGCACAGGACATAGGCTACAGAGTTAGCGTTGCCACATGGTAGGACGTTTGCTCGTAGCCATTAATCACATTGATGATGTACCGAAATAAACACTTTATTGTTTGAAATCCAGCTGTCTCACCCACCAATAAGACTCTCAGTGTGTCGTTGAACTCCAGGCCTTTACACAGCATACCAACGCCCTCGTTGGTGATGCGGTTGTTGTTGAGGTTCAGATGCACCAGAGTGTTGTTGTATTTCAGCGCCTCACCCATCGCCAGCGCTCCCTCGTTCCCGAACCCGTTCCATGACAAGTCCAGGTGTTTCAAGGTTATGTTCACCTGCATGTGCGTAAAGGGGGGAATCGGTTTCACTGATTTCAGGGACACATCACCATCATATGATCTGAACGTTGATACAGTTTGTTGGCTGCACCTTGAGTCCGGCAGAGAAGGCCACAGCTCCTTTCATCCTGAGGTGATTCCAGCTGAGGTCCAGTGTCTCCAACCCCTCGTTGTTGGCTGACGCATTGGAAGGACACACCGTAGCGTCATAATGAATGTGCCGTACTACTGTTTAGTTAGAGCAACACTAAAGAGAGACAGAAGAGTCCATTCTGTCCTACCCAGCATCTGTCCCAAATGCTCTCCTCCTCTTCCACTGAACGTGTTGTGGCTGAGGTCCAGTTGTTTCACTCTGTAATTGCTCTTTGAAAGGAGACATATACAAATAAAACAACATCAGAGAAGCTGATTCTATATGAAGAAATATCCAGCAAGCTAATACCAGTCAAATGTGCTTATGTCAATGTACTTACTGATAATGCATCCGCAAAGAATTTAGCATCATCCTCAGTAAATGTGTTACCTATATGGAAATTGTATTGTTATTAGTAGTGGTTAATTGTGTGCCAATAATAGGCAATACTATTGGTAGTTGTGGTAGTAGTTGTAAGGAGACAGTTTTTGATGGGCAATATGTCCTCACAAAATAATTTTCCTTATACTGATACATGTTATATAAACATTACCTGAGAGTTTCATCGATTTGATTGAAATATTTTCCAGAAACATTTTACCAAGACACTCTGCACCCGCAGACCGCAGGTGGTTGTCAGATAAATCCTAGAAAAGAAAACCATATTCACACCTAGCGTTGAAGCAAGATACACATCACCACTTGCATACGTACGCCCTCTAGTGGAAGAGCAGGACAACAACACACCATGGTATGGATGGTCAAATTTGCCTTCAGCATTTCCACCATGTATTTCGCTCCCTCCGCTAGAATGTGATTGTCCGCCAGTTCCAGAGTACTGATGTTCATATCAGTCTGAGGAAATACAAGACATAGGTGTGATGTTTCCTTTGAGTTGAAAAGTTGAAATCAAATGTTAATGTTAGTTCATTCTTTTCGAACTCACCACTAATGCAATAGCAAGTGCCTTACAGCCCAGTGGTCCTAGTCCGTGGTGATTGAGGTCCATCGTAGAAGTACCCAAGTGTCTTATGAAGTACGAGACGGGCACCACACCTGTCAGTCTGCAGGCTTCTAGGTACACTTCCGCAGTGGTTGTTGGCTTGTTGTTTTGAGGCTTCTCTGGCAATGAGAACTAATTATACTATCAGAGCTCTGACAGAATGCGGTCTTGAATAAACGTTTTAAGCACACACACACACACTATTTATATATAGGCAATATTAATGAAGAAAGCCACAGTTATAACGACAACTTGGATTGCTCACCATCTGGCTCCAGGTCTGAATCCAAGTCCTCCTCCAAACTTACGTTTTCAGTGGAAGACGTTAGGTCATCTTCTTTTATGCTAAGGGAATCCAGATATAGTGCAGACATTTCTCAATGCAGCCTTTCCTCACAGTCTGAAATGATATAGTTGGGCTATGTCCGTAAAGTAAGAAGTTCTTCCTTCCTCAGTTGCCTGTTAATGTTGCAACTGTGACATCAAACAGGCCAATGCACAGGTAATCCTACCTTCCAGGTAGCTTGTCCTCTGGAATGATCAATAATTGATATCACCATGGTTGAAACCAGGCAGACACAAATCTGTTGGGGTTGGAGTGCCCCTCCCCCTTAGCAATTCATCTATAAGTCACCACCAAGTCCTTAAATGGATTTTATTCAACAATAAAAAATATATAATTTTATATATTATATATAACTATATATATATATTAGGAAAAAATGGGGTTGAGAGTGAGTAAGTAATTCGTTTTTTTCTCCTGTGGGTTGAGCTACAACAATGGATAATCAAGTGATTAATGACCGTTTAGTGTCGGCTACTTTTGTTTACATAACATGACATTTTTATAATGTTTGGTTGGATCCACAATCACGTGCAATAGCTCTGAGCTAAAACACACTGTCTGGTCTGCAGAGAGGTGATTTGAATGCGACCACATTGTCATTTCTGTAGCATTCAGAGGCCAAGAGCTCTAGGATCAGGAAGCAAGCAGGAACACCTATTGTTTGAGCCCTCCTACTCTTTAACATGCCATCGAATAGAGGGAGCTATTGTTGTCTGATGTTAAACACATTTCACCTCCTGCGAATGTTATCAGAAAGTTTACAGTTCAGTAAGCTTAGAGTCTGGTAAATATACTGTGATGCTGCAATCTATATGTTGGAATGATTTGTAGACTAGGCTGGTGAACCAGGTCCCGTTAAATATGGAACTGAAGCAAGCAGGAATATTGCATTTATCTCAACCATCTCTCTCAACTAAAAGCTTTAGAACAGCCAATAGTTGAGAATGCTTTAAATGTGCCATAGCGAGACTTGATGTGTAACAATCAATTGGATTGTTCTGCGGTTGCTGTGGTGGATAAGGCAATGCCTTCAAACTATTATGAAAAATGTATCAATACATATATCAACAAACAAATGACTTATTTTAAATTACGTCGATAAAACATTGACAAACTAATTAGCGTCCATCAGTCCAAGTTAGTTACTTATTGTGTGAGATAAATAAGCCACGAGGCTACTTTTAATATATTATGTTTAAATAAAGTAATCATTGAATATGCCAGAAACAAAGATACAGGGGGACAACAACAAAAATAACAACAGTGTTGTTTTTACTAACGTACATTTATGTCATTTTCTTGTATTTTTATAATTCTTGCACATTCCATTGTACATTGTACACGGTCACATACATGTGACAAATAAACCAGATCTGGATCTGAACAATGCTAATCGATTCAACACAATAGTCACATGTGACATATCTCACACACACACACACACACACACACACACACACACACACACACACACACACACACACACACACACACACACACACACACGTGTACGGCATACACGTTTATTTGTATTTGTTTCCTACATCATTTATATATTTAAATTGTTGTAGTGTGTAAGAATGTCTTGAAGATTGCTAGACAATTTCGTTCTGATGCTGCCATGTCCCAGTGTACCCACAGTTTACCTCAGAAAGTGGCACGGTTCTCGAATACATCCTGTTGCGCATGCGCCGTGTGTGTTTTCCTGTCCATGTGTAGGCGAGTCACGTGTCTGCATGTCCATGTCCCTGTAGCCGTCGCGGCTAGATGTTGTGCTAGTTTTTTGATTACTGCTCGTCTCTAATCTTCGTTTCACTTTACCCTTAAGACGTCCTGTATATATCACCTCCATATATACTATCCCTGGCTGAAGAATGAGCGACAACGATGACATCGAAGTCGACAGTGACGTATGTAATGTGTTCTCTCATGGTCATAATAGCCAGCTATTCAGCTGAACATAAATGTGTTTTCGCGTTTCTTGTCAATCTACGATATGGCTGGTCTCTACGCTAGCTAGTTGGCTAACGTATCAGCTCGTATAAATGTGCACCTTGTACAACATTTGCGTTGACGCTGAATTAAACACAATGCATACCGAAACCTCAAACTGTTACAGGCGAAGCGGCTAAACCGTCAACCCGTCCCCGCGTTAATGCAATAGTAGATGTGCTCGTGTGTACACATGTATACACGACAGGGTAACGCACCGTGTGTGTGTGGGGGGGTTAATTCGTCAGTAAGACAGCGTTAGCTGTATGCTACACAGTTCGACGTTGATGCAAACCATCGCTCTTTTTTTCCCTCCGTAATGTTCTTCAGTCACACACTGATCCGATGGTCTGATGTGATCCAGGGGCTCAATGTGGAGTCTTAAAGGATCTGGTTTGGCTGTGGCTGTGGCTGGTGGTGTTCTCCGGTACTCGATTACTGGAGGAGCTCTCTCTTGTAAGGTCGTGTCGTCCCAAAAATAACACGTCGTTCCCTCATCCGATCACCGTGTCCTTGTGTGGTTTATGTTTACCGTGTGATCAAAATCGTATATCATTGTTGCATATCTCTCGTATGCCCAATCAATTAGACTATAACAACGAGCAGAACTGGCATTTAAACTTTTTTGCTTATCACTATTTCCTCTTCCACATAATCTGTTATAACGTCCCATACATCTATACCCGTAATTACAAACTGACTATGTTCCGATGTTGTCTGGCATGTATTTTGAAATGGAAATAAATCCTACTCGGGTGTCAACGGTCGTTGTCAAAACGAGTTTATAGAGTGAACAAACATATTGGCGCATTAATCTGGTCAATATTCATAGCAGGATGGTACTCCCCTCCCCCACTGGACTTGATCCTCAGCTTTGCATCCCTGTGTTGCTGGTAAGAGGGAAGACTGCATCCCACGGTGCATGTGAGGTGTTGACCAAACCTGGCAGTTCAGCAAAGTCAGAAGCTGTTTATTTTTCAAATAACTGTTTGCAATGGAACATCTCATGCATTGTCTCTGAATAAGATTGCTTCCATGTTATATAGAGGAAAACATTTGCACCACCTTTTGGTCTACCTGCCCCCATTCAAGCTGGTTATTTAATGGCAACACTGCATATGTTACCAGCATAGTGCAATTAAAATTGTTGGTGTAAGGCTGCAATCACATTTTGAAAAGCCTGTTTAACACAACCAGGTTTTTGCACAACCTATTAAAAAAAAAATGTTGTACATGTATAGGCCTATACTAACCCTACTCTTTTCTTCAAGATAGCACTAGCAATTGTTTAGCACCCCCTTATGTTTTACTTCAATTCCTTTTGACAAGAAATGTAATAATACACAAAAAACATGCTCCAAAACCATATACCTTGCTGTGTATGTGCATCTTAACTAGATAAATTCAACACTATGATCATCTTCAGTTATTCCCATTACTCAGTGTGCTATGTCAACTCAAAGCCACACAAACGCCGCCCAGAAACGCCTGTTTTTATCTCCCCAAAATGGTCTAGGCTATAGCTATTTATTTCAAATCTCAATCTATAGGGCTTGGCTTGAACTACGACACACTAGGCTACTTTCCCCCAGCAGTTCATTATTGTGTTTGTGGATCTCTGACTGCATTGACTTTTTACACCCCACTGTCATCCACGGTTTTAAATTATAAACCATTATAACACTAGTTAGCAGATGTTGGCTACATTATTCATGCCACAATGAATATCCACTGCAAAGCTACTAGCGGGAACTAAGGGGCTTGTGAAGAGATCAAAAATGGATGTTTGTGTATATCGAAACCAAAACCAAAACCATATAATCTCATCAACCAGTCCCCTTAAACCGGGTGGCGTAAGTGTCCTGACTAGGGCTGAATGCATGGCCAGAGCAGTCTATCCTGTTCTATCGTTTCAGTTTCCGTCGCTTGAATGCGAAGCATGAAGAAACAGGTATTCACTGCAGTAGAATGGTGCCTCAGTCGATGGCTGGCACAGTTGTGGTGCCAGTGTTGACCATGTCAGTACCAATCGGTGCATGTCCGTGCTTAGTTTGTATGTCGTTGTGGTCCCCCCCCCCCCCCCCCACCCTTACGTCGTAATTGGGAATTGTTCATAGAAATGTCCATAGGCACTGATGTGTTTGTGTTGCGACTAATTGGCAAGCGGAGTGGCATTCCATACGCGGTGCCCCTGCTATCATGCTTAGAGGGAAGTAGATTAGACTTTAACCCTCTGCTGCTGTGAGCTGCAGTAAGTGGTCAGAAGGATTGTACTAGCCCCTTCTTGTTAGACAAGCTGACACGAATGGAATATTAAGTGTTAACAGAACGCAAAGTGTCACAGTCCAGAAATAGCGTGGGCTCTCTTGCTGGAGAAGAGGTGGCTTGATTTAGGATCAAAAAGGGGAGTTGAATATTGTACGGTTCATGCCATGGCTGGTTTGTGTGAAAGTTATGAACAACACATCTATAACAACTGTGTTTAATTTCTCTAATCCTCAAGAAAGAAATGGTGGTCTGAAAAATGATGAATGACACACACACACACACACACACACACACACACACACACACACACACACACACACACACACACACACACACACACACACACACACACACACACACACACACACACACACACACACACACACACACACACACACACACACACACACACACACACACACACACACACACACACACACACACACACACACACACACACACACACACACACACACACACCAAGGCCAGATCTGCTACGTAATGTTGGCACTTTGGTACTTGAAATGCTGTCGATTTAATAACCAGCTGTTTGGCACCGGCTCTTTCCTCTGTGATCTGGCTGGTTGCAAAGGGGGTTAGTGGTCCTCACGTCACTTATCCCTGCCTTGACCTTGAACCAACCTGTGGAGCGCTGCCTCCTTGTACTTGCAGAAGACGCTTGTCGGATACATTTATTTATTTATTTTTTAAATGTAAAATGCACTGCCTTTTTCTGCAGGCAGACAAGCGAGCACACCACAACGCATTGGAGCGCAAGCGCCGGGACCACATTAAAGACAGCTTTCACAGTTTACGAGACTCTGTTCCTGACTTGCAAGGGGAAAAGGTGAGTAATGAGGGTTGTCTACTGTCCACGCCTAATACCAGGGGCGAATGCAGCACCAGAAGGTATGACTTAAAAGACCCTCTGCAGCCAAGCACACTTCCTGTTTTTCACCAAACATGTCTCTCAATGCAAGTCCTTGGTTCGGTAAATAGAATATAGTTATATGCATCTCCTTGAGTTGTTCTATGTTGCTTGAATTGTATTTCAACAAAGAATGCCACTGTGGAGTCAACGTTACAGCATTAGCAATACATATTTTTCAACATTGATCTTTTTTGTGACCAATGTGTGTTTGGACATTGCGACGAGATCAATGCAAATAATGCTAAATAAACAAATACATTTCAATTTGCATGTTTTAGTATTTTTTTTAATTTATTGTATGTACTGTGAATGTAAGACAATGTGTCTGTGAAATGAACAATGCAACATTGGCCCATGGCTGAGACCTTTGGTTTCTGCTGACAGAGTTCTGTCAAGCAGGCTTCCCGGGCCCAGATTCTAGATAAAGCCACAGAGTACATCCAGTACATGAGACGAAAAAACCACACCCACCAGCAGGACATTGACGACCTGAAAAAACAGAACTCACTGCTGGAGCAACAAGGTGAGTGGGGCATCTTGGTGGGGGCGAATGTGTAGAAGGACCTAGTGTGGGAACACCTTTTATATATTGGGGAAATATCCATGTTATGACTTATTTGGTGTGATCCTTGGTCGTCCTGTGGCTCTCACTGCAGTCCGTGCACTGGAGAAGGCCCGGGGCAACAATCAGCTGCAGGCCAACAGCCACTCCTCCGACAGCAGCATGTACACCAACCGCAAGGGAAGCGCCGTGTCCGCCTTTGACGGCGGCTCAGACTCCAGCTCCGAATCGGAGCCAGAGGAGCCACCCACTAGGAAGAAGCTGCGAGTAGAGCCCAGTTAGACCCCCCCGCCCCCCCCCACCACACCTCCTGCTCCGACACTGGGTCCCCGGCAATCCCAGCTCAGACTCTTGTTCACCAGCCCCCCTGCCTGCCCGCCCCCCCCCAACACATGTCCATGCTTAAGCCAGTCAGAAGATGAGGTGCAATCGGGTGCGTGATAGAGTGGCGGGATCTAGGATAGGCAATTTACCTTCCTCTGCTGTTCCTGGTCCACGGCACCCTGTCACACACCTCCCACTTTCCACCCCTTGTGAGGAGACAGTCGAACTCTCAAATCCTCCCCCTCCCCCCCCCCCCCCCTCTTCCCCCAAAGTGAGGCAGCTCTGCAGTTTTTTTTTTGAAGGACTTGATGCTTTTTCAAACCTCATAAAGAAAACAGTTTCTAGTCGACATGGTGACATGGTGTAAAGCTTTAGTGAAGCTACAACGAAAACCCCCTCGTCCGCTCCTCTTCTACACGCATTTTGTTTTTTGTTTTTTGAACACCTCCGAAAAACCTGTTGCCGAACTGGAGACTCGACGGACCCCTGGAGCGATTGTCCTTAGACATAGTTTACCTTTTTAATGTTTGTACTTTTCCAGAAATGAAAGAATTTTGCGTTTTAGAAAAATAAAAAAAATAAAAAAGTCCTGCAAGATGCACCCCCCACTCCCCCGAAATTTGTGTAGGTGGCTAAAGTTGTTGTCCTTGGAATGTTAGTGTAATCAAATTTAATGCCTATATAAAAAAATTATGAACTTGACTTCTTATCCCCACGTTGTACTTGGTTGTTTTGGCTATTACTCTCCGTAAATATGGGTGTGTGTATGTGTGTGTGTGTGTGTGTGTGTGTGTGTGTGTGTGTGTGTGTGTGTGTGTGTGTGTGTATGTGTGTAGTGTGTGTGTGTGGTGTGAGTGAATTGACCTCTTGTTTTAGATGATCCCTCATTTAACAGGTTTTGAAAACGGTTTTCTAATTTTTATTCTCCAAAAATATAAATGTGGCGATAAGACAAAAAAAAAAACAAGAAAAGGAAAATCCCCAAATGAAAATGAATGTTACACAATGCAGTTATGAGCAGTGACCTTTATTTTTGTTAATGCGAGATATGTGTCGGTGTGTAGTATTTAACACTATATACTCTTAAATGTTGTCATTTCTTCAGAAGACATACTTTCCCTGGAAATATTTTGCCTGCACTGGGAATGTTTGTTTCTATTTCTTCCCTATTTTTTTTTTATTTTACAGAGGTAACTATGTGTGTACTAAATCAATATTTGTTTATTCCATTCCATGGAAATTACAGGTATGTTGTACATACTGCCAACAATTGTCTTGCAAGTTGAGGCGTACCTTTACTATGAGACTATAAATAAAAAACTATTTTATCCTTTTGCAATGTTTTGTTTTCTATGCAGTGAGATATGTGGTGTGTGTGTGTGCGCTTTCCATTGGGAATTTCTTATAGCCATACCATATTTTACATTTCCAAACTCTTTTCTCGCTTCTTTAAATGTGCACTATTTAATTAAAACGATGTAGTTCTATTAACCAGAGCCAATGTAGAACATTTTAATTTAGTCCATCACTTAAAGTGCTGGCCCTGTATACCGGTCTGACCCATGCTCTGACCCCTCCTACTCAGACAAAAAAACACAGCTCGTTAAACCAGCTGATGCCAGATAAAGGCATAACTCAAACAGGAAAATTGCCTTCAAAATAAAAGCTTACGTACTCTAGTTCTATGTCGGCTATCCATACATCCTTGACCCACACTGGCATTATCGTCTACCGGAAATAAACAATCGACCATTGACGCTGGAATAATTAACTCCTCAACCAAATGACATGCAAACGTTTAGGGGATACTTAAATGCGGATGTGTACCACCGAGACCACTCTCCAACTCTTACTCAAACACATCCTGGACGGTGTTGAAATATGTAGTTAAACATAATATTTATGCATACAAATCATTCCCATTTGTTGACTTCAGTCGTTGTATTCGATAGAGGGCTATAAACCTTGTTTCAGGTTACCATCTGACCGGTTTTGGTGTTGGCATAGACCGCTTTATTTTGAAGAAAGAAAATACCGTATGACGTAATTGTTGTGGGCTGCTTGACAAAGAAGTTATTCTCGTAAGTTAGGCGCCGAGTGCCTCAGTACGAGGCTTTGGCTTTTGACAGTCAATGGTGCATGGCGCATGTCCGAGGGACCATGCTTCTGTCTGATCGTTTACATTTCAGCAATGTCTAAACAGTACGATGTGTTGGTCAGATTGCTGATTCTAGGGGACTCGGGAGTTGGTAAAACATGTTTGTTGAGAAGATTCACGGAAAATGAATATCATCCTTGCCACATTTCAACAATCGGTAAGCTGCCAAAGTGTTCAGCCATCATGATAGGTGCTTATAGTTGTCATATATAACATACGAATAAGAACCGCCATTCTAACGAATGTTGGACATATCTACTTTAGGGAGGGTTTTATTGGACTTTCCCAGTGTAATGAAAATATAGTCCGCTTTCTCAGGATGTAGATTGGACAGCAGAAAACAACGCGTGTTTTTGTTTCTCATTTAGTTTTTTAAGCGCAATATAGCCTCTTTTTTTCATTTAAAACTGGCAATTTGTCCACCATTCGTCTTTAATTATGCGTGTGTGTGTGTGTGTGTGAGATGAAATACGTCCTCATGTGTAATAAGATTATGCCTAGTTTGTAATATAGGCCTACCTGTGAATTGGTAAAGTAAGATTTTAACAAAGGGGAACACGCCTCCTTTCAAAATATTTGCTGTTAACACGATATGCTCTTCAAGTTAAACGGCAAAGGCAAACATCACCTTAATTAGCGTTTTCTATTTATCTGTGTGTGTGTGTGTGTGTGTGTGTGTGTGTGTGTGTGTGTGTGTGTGTGTGTGTGTGTGTGTGTGTGTGTGTGTGTGTGTGTGTGTGTGTGTGTGTGTGTGTGTGTGTGTGTGTGTGTGTGTGTGTGTGTGTGTGTGTTTTAGGAGTCGATTTTAAAATGAAAACATTAGACATAGATGGAATCAAAGTACGAGTACAGATCTGGTAAGTGTTATGCTGTCAACCGTCCGTCACCATAGTCATCATAACATTTAGTTTACAGCAGATAGACTATCTACCAAATTGTACTTTGTAAAAACATATTCTGTCTTTTTAAGGGACACGGCAGGTCAAGAACGTTATCAAACCATAACCAGACAGTACTACAGACGGGCCCAAGTGAGTTTTCCAAAACCCAAAAATCAACTGTGTGACATACTACTTTAAGCTACACTTAGCGTAGCCCTACAATGAGATCACCTTCTTATCTCCTTCTTGTCCCTTGATTTTTCCCTGTTGAATTTCACCCAGGGCATTATCCTTGTATATGACATAACCAATGAGCCGTCTTTTCAGCACATCAGGAGTTGGGCGAGTGATGTGGATGAGGTGAGGGTAACACAAAACACAATTGTCCTTCATTATTATTATTATTATTATTATTATTATTAATAAGAGTAGCCCATACATCACTAGCCTTGCCTTAGCTAGCCTACTGCTGATTGATCCATTTCATTGACTGGTTGGTTGCAGAAAGCCCCCGGTCGTGTCCAGACGATCCTCGTGGGGAACAAGTCTGATGAGGAAGCAGGCAGGCGTGTCTCGGGGGAAAGAGGAAAAGAGGTTTGCTCTTTGCATTGTTATCTCATGGAGACGCTGGCGACACGTGTTTAGAGATAGCAATCGCTGAAAGGAACCGGGTGGCTGGCATGCAACACACTTTTAACACATGTTTTTCTAATTTGGTAGCTTGCAGCTTTCTATGGATTAGACTTCTTTGAGACCAGTGCCCGTACCGACCAAAACATCAGCGAGGTAGGTCACATGGGTGTCACCAGTTGAGCCAGTACCTCAAGTTAGTCTTTGTTGTTTGTTGTTTGTTAGTGCATAGCTGGTCTTTTGTTGTGCCAACCAAAGCCCTTCAAATTGTTAGGTGTGTAAGTGTGCACACACCTACCTTCTTATTCAATAGGCTTGTTTCATTCAATAGCCTTGTACAGTTATTTTTCTTTTTCCACCCCCAACATCTTGACAATATCCCAGTATGTGCCAACCTACCTGGCAAGACAACACTGTTTCTGTGTCTATAATAGGTTTTGTTTTGTTCCTCATTCCTGCAGCCATTCACACGCCTAACAGAGCTGGTACTGCAGGCTCACAAGGGAGAGGAAGGCCATGTGGGATCCTCACACGGTTATCTGGATGGGTCTTCTTCTCTGGGGGAGAAGGAGGAAACCACAACCAATACCTGCTCATGTTAGCGTGGTTTGTTTAATGCCTTGAGGACCTTTTTGCCATGGCTGCTTTAGTTACCCCCCCGGGGGGCCCATGAAGCTCATAACCTCCACACACACACACACACAGCTTTTAATTCATTCTGATGGGATGATTATCAAGAGAATGGGTCAAGCTTTGTGTCATCATTTTGTGGAAAAGACATAAAAACATTGAAATAATAAATAAATATTGTTTTTTATTTCTTATTTTATCCCATCGTTGAGTCTTTTGGCACTCCCCCCTGGGCTAGTGCACATGTTGCTATTAGCTGTGGCTAATTGCTATTATTTACTTAGGAGATTGTTCCGCTTTTTTATTCTTCAAGTGCGAACAAACTATTTCACTCATTTGATCTTGTTTATTGACTTTACTCCTACTTTTGTTACAAAACACATTTTGCACAACATTAATTGGTCACCTTGGCTTTTTTTGCCAGATTAGCATCCGCTAATCTACAGCTCTATGTATCATGGATGATTTTTGACAATTTCAACACTATATGGTGACTTGGCCTACTCTAGGAAAACAACAGGGGGGCCAAGAGGACCTGGTTGAATTATTCACACCTTGAAACTCAAAACCATAGCCGGGTGGATGGATTTGTTTACACCATTTGATTATAGCCGTGTGGAGGAGAATGTCAGGCATAATCAAGATTGTGTTCTTTGTGATTGTTTTGTTGTTGTTTTGACATTGCAATTATTAGTCGTGGGCATCTAGTGGTAATTGCTATTTGTTGGCAATGTTCATACTAATTGCCATTGTTGGCAAGGTTCATTTAACAAGTGTAGCCTTTTGCATCGTGTCTGTGTAGTGGCCACGTAAATGTACATTTGAAAGGTATTATGTAAATCTTATGTAAAAAAAGTTGATTGGTATTGCCTTTGTTTTTGGGATACATTACATTGTTCATGTTTTTTTAATTTACAGTAAAACTCCCATTTTTCCCTTTAAAAAGTCTTAAAGTGCATAGTCACTCAGCAGGAACTGAACTCCGACTGGAGCATTTGGAGCAGGTCTAATGAGTGTATTCACTCGACACACATTCTGTGGAAGATTAGGTGAAGTAATGTACTGTTAAATGTTTGATGACCAAGAAACTGATATAGCACATGGAATTGCCATGGTACATTATCCAAAAAATTGTGTGTACAAACCATGTATTAGACGTTTGTGTATCTGAAATACTTTTGTACATTTTACTAATAAATGGCAGGATCCTTGACAGCGTGACCTTTGACCTTTTGTCTTTATAGCGCCATAAAAGGTCGACACTGATGATACATTTGTTTCTGCTGACGGTGTGGCTTTCGAAAAAATAGTTTAAAGTGATATGAATCTCACCTAATGAAAGGAAGCAGTATCCCATGTCAGGTGTATATCACCTTTCTGCACAGCCCATCCGACACCACCCGCCCCCCGCCCCACACACACACACACACACACACACACAAAGCAGGACCTTCCCGCTGCCTTAAATGTAGTCAGGTGACCGGCCACCGGGATCACACTCGCTGAAGTCCGGTGTCCACTCGGTCGTCTGTGTGGCGCAGGTGCGAAGAGACACAACAAGATGACGTTCATCGCCAAGACCTTCTATGATCTGAAGGCCACCACGCTGGAGGGGGACACGGTGGACTTCAACGTGTTCCGGGGCCGGGTGGTGCTGATCGAGAACGTGGCCTCGCTCTGAGGCACCACCACCCGGGACTACAGCGAGCTGAACCAGCTGCAGAGCAAGTACCCCCACCGGCTCGTGGTCCTGGGTTTCCCCTGTAACCAGTTTGGCTACCAGGTGAGTGGAACAACAATTCATTGGTCTTTAAACCCCAGTTGACAACTGGAAGATCACAAGAAATATATACGTGCATAAAAAAATTATACGCGCTGATGTGTGTGCCTTCGTTGCAAGGAGAACTGCGGCAATGGAGAGATCTTGAATTCCCTGAAGCACGTCCGACCGGGCGCCGGCTACGAACCGGGCTTCACCATCTTCGAGAAGTGCGACGTGAACGGCGTAAACCCCCACCCGGTCTTCGCCTACCTCAAACACAAACTGCCCTATCCCGACGATGACCCCAACTCCCTCATGCAGGATCCCAAGTATCTGGTCTGGACTCCCATCTGCAGGAATGACGTCTCCTGGAACTTCGAGAAGTTCCTGGTGGGGCCAGAGGGTGAGCCCTTCAAGCGCTACAGCAGGAAGTTCCCCACCATCAGCATCGAGCCCGACATCCAAAGACTGTTGAGATTAACCAAGAGCTGAAATACAAAATAGGAATAGGTTAAATAAATAATAACTACCATATCCCTTCCAAATTGCCTTCTCATCTTGATACTAGTACTACTATTAATAATAATAATAACAATAAAGATGTGTTCCCTCTTTTAAGCCTTATTAAATGACGGCGGTACTCTGAACACGCTAGTGGGAGTACCGCCTGAGACCCTGTGGAAGTGCTCAAGAGGAGGACCACATTCAAAACCGTTATTCAGATGGGAAGGCACGGTTAAAAGATCATTTCCATGTGTTTAGCCCTTTTTAATAGTCTTCCAAAATAAGGAACAAGGAATTAAACAATTAATAACAAGTCTCAGAGTATTGCTGAAGAAATAAAGATCCATGGCTATTGTTTATTCCCAAACGTGTGTGTACATGACCAGCAGATGGCGCTATTATTTATGAAATGAATACGATTCTCGAAGCTCTGCGAAAAAAAGGGGTTCCTGGAATTGGAATTGTATTTATTGGAATAAATACATTTGGCTCAACCTAAGAATTGTCTATGTTGTATTACTTCACCACAAAGACTTTCCGATTCACCAGTTTGAATGTATTGTGTCGATTGTGTTATAACATTGAATAAAAATGTAGGACCAGAACAGTTGGCCTAAAACTGGCACACAGTTATTCACCCAAGGAGCTGTATTCGAATCAGTATACGCGTACATTTAAAACATAAACGCTTTAGATGTATATACATATTTAATTATATATGTTTACAGTGACAATAGGACTGGATCTGACAACAAACGACATACCATGTACACCTGCCCAACGTCCAATGATACACAGGCCTTAATAAATGACACTCCAACATGTACCAACCGGAGTGATTATGCCCTCATGACCCGCATGCCAGACACGGCCCCCTACACGCTATGGCGTGGTGGGCTATGGTCGTGTACTTGTATATATGTCTCATATGAATCTCTTTATAATATAACCCTGTATCGTTCACACAACGTATAGGGCCTGGTGTAACTGCGTTCATTGTGACTCCAATACGCTTTGTCAAACAGGCAACAGCTATACCTGTATATATATATATATATATATATATATATATACACCTATTATTATGCTCATATCTCACACATACTCTATAAGTAATCTTAGTAGACTGTCTTTTAGCCACTGTAAACGATATATCACCATGCACTCTACTGCAACATTTGCACTCTGGTTAGATGCTAAATGATTTTCGCTGTGCTGTACTTGTACTGTGCAATGACAATACATTTGAGTGTAATGTAATGTAATGTAATGTAATGTAATCTAATCGTAGGCCTACGTGAAAGGAAGATTTCCCGCGATGCCCGTACATAGCCCATATCCGGAAATGAGAGAGAGATCGCCACAGGTGAGCGGTTACCACGGTAACGTTTGGGTTTCTCGGTGACGCCTTCTCGCGAGACTCGCGATACAGATGGGAGGGTGACTGAAATGATCTCATCCTTCTAGCGACTGCATAGCGCAGCGAGGAAAACCCAGCAACTTTCTATCCAACTTATTAGTTGAAATCTCATCGTCACACGTAGACGCCTGGGCCAATTAAGATCGTAACCGGGGTGTGTACCCGTGAGAAGAAGGAAGCGTTACTGTGCGGTTTTTATTTTTTGGGGGGGGGGGGACCTGGGACCTGGGACCTGGACCTGGGACCTCTTCCACGCTAGTTACACACAAGGAGGAAAACGTTATGCATTGTGTGACATCCAGCGATTGAAACCGAAAGGAGAGAGAGAAAAAAGGTGAGTCCGGGAAGCACCGGGATTCTGTATGCTGGGAGCTGTGGGGCTCTGAATGTGCGTGATCCTCGTCCGGGGTAAACGGTGTAGTCAAACACACACCCGTAGTTCAATCAGAGCCCTTTTTTTTCAGGGGAATAATGCTTAACGGCGGCGTTGCATTCGATGTCGGTTCCCGTTTAACTCGCGGGGGGGGGCTAGTCGTTCATCGTGCTTGAATGGTTTCGCCTCGAGTGGCCGAAGCTGTCAAAAATTGCATTGGTTGTGTGGTCTCGAATGCAGCGTGCACCGTGTCGTTGCATTCAAGGACAATTGCATTGTTCCCGAGTCCTGCTGGGGGGGGGGGAGACGAACATGTCACAGGTGGCATCAAAAACAAATGAACGTGTTTGCACCCCGTTTGCTAAGTCCAATTCGGGCCATGATGTATGGGTGATACGCGAGGTGATCATGCAGAGGCAATTATGGGATATTTCTGATCGCCTCGTGTTTTAACTAGATCGATCAGCCACAACGTCTATAGTGCACATCACCGTGAGCATAGGCGTGTAATCGAGTGGTAGAACTGATAAGGCCACACGGTGCTAATGCATAGGCTACAATTGTACTCTTTGGATTACCATTATATTGACCACAACATACAGACTGTTATCTTGATTGTGAGAGCAGTCATCCGCAAATGTCCAATATAAACTACACCTTGGACCACCCTCTTCAGTTTTGGTCAAATGATGTAGGCTATGTATAATGGATGTTGTTGTAGTTGTTACAGCTATGTACTATTATAGGATTTGCCAGTCCTGGATACAAATTGACAAGGATATTCCGGCAACGAAGTAGGCTACAGGCTGTGTCTGGACTTGAAACTGGCAATATGCCTGCCTATGTCAAAGGGAGCAAGGCCTACTTGCAGTGGCCAAACTGAAAGCATTCTGACACACACTAAAACATTGACTTTTGACAGGCTTTGACGTAAAGTATAACGAATGGTCTCCCTAACATTAGTGTCCTTTTGTTATATGGATACCGTTTATGTGTGGATTCTGGTGAAATAACTTGTTACAAGTCGTCTGAGCAATTCATCATCGGAGATTAACTTTGGGCAAGGATCAAGGATTTTTGGCATTCTTGATAGGCTTAGTGGACCTACGGTAGACATAACAGTTGGGGCCTAGCTCCACTCATTCACTGCTCCTCTCAATTTAGCTTTTTTACAAAGCAGCCTTTGCTAGAGCTTTACCTTCGTCTTATTCACACTGGCTCACTTCCTGGATTTCCTGATTGGATTTTCCCTGGGAAATGAATCTAGTGCATATGCAGGAGCTTTACGTCACCTTCTGGGGAGATGGATTCAGCTCTATTTTAATCTCCCATGTTGGCCCATTCACGGTCTACTTTATTTTCTTTCAGAAATACTACTCAAGGTTATAGGCATGCGTTTGAGTGAGTGTGTGTGTCTCAACAAGCCCAATGGGAGCAGCTGATCATTTGAGTGTAAATACAACTATTAGGCTACTTACAGATGTGCTATGTTTGATAATAGCCTTTTTATTTGAAGTTTATTATGTTAATATCACTTTGCAGAACAGAAAATGCTAAAGCTTTGTATCGGCCTCCTAGGGAAAGGTGGATAAGAGTATAAACCTGCTTGTACATATAAAGCGTACACCCTATTTCCATGTGTTGTTGTTGTAGAAAGGCATTGTTTGTAATTCAGTGTCAGATCCTGTTATGCATTGGGCAAATTGTTTCATAGTAGTCCTTACTGTATGCCCCCCTATACAGGCCTAATGACAGTGTTACATGTTTATAAGTTAAACCTCCGCTTCTATTATCTTGTATTCATGAGTTGTAAGGGTGACGAGGGAACAAGGGGTACACTGTGCTGCCGCTGGAATGTGGCAGGGCAGCAATTACACTAAATTACTTGTATGAAACTGTTTGGGTTCTCTTCAGTCCTGAGGTTATTAAAACCCTTTCCTACGTTGCAATCAAAGTGAAAGTAGTCCTTTAATAATTTAAATGTGCATTAGCATATCTAGCTACTTGAATGGGAGCATTCTATCAGGATTAGGCTAATCCACTCTGTTTGTACAAGTGTTGTTCTACCACATTTGTTGGTATGCGTTTTAGCTTTACCTGTAAGCGACAGATGACCTTTTCGTTTGTAAACAGTTTAATTAGTATCCAATTGGTTTTCACATACCAGTCTTATCGTCGCACTGCATGTATAGTATCAAATATAATCATTTGATTGCCCTGTTATGTCTATATGACAATGTTTATAACCTGTGATTGGTTCCCCGGTTTGCCAAGGCTACCGTTGACAGCGTACCGTCTGGTGGACATGTCTGTTCCAGTTCCGTTAGTCAGACCCCAGTCAGCAGTCGGATGCCTCGTGATTACGTGGCTACAACAGGTGTGTGTGTGTGTGTGTGTGTGTGTGTGGGGGGGGGGGGTTGGTTGGTGGTTGCGAGTCATCACACTGCTGTTGACTAGGGGGAATAGGATGCGAGGGTTAATGAGTTGGACTATGATGAGTTGTGACAACAGGCTTGCGTTTCCTGCTAAACTGTTGGAATGCTCCGTCTTTGTCTAGCTGTGGTCGAACCACCGTATGCCAGCCAATGGAATAGACCAAGAGGGCTCGGGACACCACAATAGCCATGATGTAATCTCTTTCAGTACACTTGTCACAAAGCAAATGCATACTGACAGTGGAAAAATGGCCCCTCTGTTCCACACCGCCCGCGAGGAATTTTGACCCCCACAGAAATCCCCGCTAATTCCAGGGTATGTCATTATCTCTGTGGGAAGTGGAACCGAGGGACAATAAAGTGATTTCATGTTGTTATGTGCAGGTGCTAAAAGTTGCTTTGGGTTCTTGCTGTTGACCAGCACGGTTGGAAGGGTTCTGCAGCAGCATGTTGCAGACATTGTGTATATTTGATGGATGGAATGCTGCTCTGGCCAGAAACCAAAGGAAACTACTGGTGGATCTGGGGGTGTTTTAAAACCCTCCACATGAACCCCAACTAAATGCTACAAATCCCAGCGCTGTAGCCGCTAGCCAGAGACTGGAAGA